>CAJHIA010000042.1:0-92738 GCA_905066765.1 Sclerotinia trifoliorum | reverse complement strand
AATTTAATCAGAAATGTGAGACTTGTGGAAACGATGACGCTGATAAAATCCTGATTTGCGAATCGTGCGATTATGGTCATCATATGCAATGTCTAGACCCTCCTGTTACTCACAAACCAGACTTCGATTGGCATTGTCCTAGATGCTTAGTTGGAGATGGTCAATTCGGATTCGAAGAAGGTGGAATCTACTCACTTAAGCAGTTTCAAGAAAAGGCGGCAGACTTCAAGGAAGGATACTTCCAAATAAGATGCCATTCGATCCCGTGCTCAATTGCCCACGACCTGTTACGGAAGATGACATCGAAAGAGAGTTCTGGCGATTGGTTGCAAGCCTAGAGGAGACTGTCGAGGTTGAATACGGTGCCGATATTCATTCAACTACACACGGAAGTGGATTCCCGACCATTGAGAGACAACCACAAAACCCTTATTCCACCGATCCGTGGAATTTGACAATCATGCCCCTGCATGGAGAGTCTCTATTCCGACATATCAAATCGGATATCTCCGGTATGACTGTACCTTGGCTTTATGTTGGCATGATCTTCTCGACTTTCTGTTGGCACAATGAGGACCACTACGCATATTCCGCAAACTATCAACACTTTGGATCTACAAAGACCTGGTACGGAATTCCAGGGGAAGATGCCGAGAAGTTCGAAGACGCCATGCGAGAAGCTGTTCCCGAACTATTTGAAACACAACCTGATTTATTGTTCCAATTGGTCACACTTTTAACACCAGAACAATTAAAGAAAGCTGGTGTTAGGGTATATGCTCTAGATCAAAGAGCTGGTCAATTCGTCATCACATTCCCTCAAGCATACCATGCTGGTTTCAATCATGGATTTAATTTCAATGAAGCTGTCAATTTTGCACCTACTGATTGGGAACCATTTGGAGATTCTGGAGTCGAAAGACTTCAGCAATTCAGAAGGCAGCCATGCTTTTCCCACGATGAACTCTTATGGACTGCGGCTGAGGGTGCGGCAACTGGTGGTGTTACCATCCAGACAGCCAAATGGCTAGCTCCCGCTCTTGAACGACTTCGCGATCGAGAGGTTTCACAAAGAAAGATTTCATTGATAAACACAAGGGAGATGGTCACACTTGTGTGATTACTGATGTCATTGAAGGTGCTGCTTCTAGGTGTGAGATTGGATTCCAGCTCGACGAAGAAGATGTGCCGGAAGAAGAGTATCAATGCACGCACTGCAAAGCATATGCATATATGTCAAGGTTTAAGTGTAATAAGAGTGGTAAAGTCATGTGTCTGCTCCATGCAGGGGCTTATGAATGTTGTGATGCTCCTGAGGCAGAAAGATTTGCGGGCACTAACCACACCCTTCACCATCGTCGTACGGAAGAAGCCATTTCAACCATGCACCAAAAAGTTGCTGACAAAGCAGCCTTACCTGAAATTTGGGAGGAGAAAGTGGAAAAGTTTCTTGAAGAAGATGCGACTCCATCACTGAAAACTTTGCGTACCCTTCTAAACGAAGGAGAGCGCATCCCGTATGATTTACCATCCCTCCCTTCGTTGAAGAAATTTGTTGATCGATGTAACGAATGGGTGGAAGAAGCGACAAATTACACCGTTCGAAAACAGCAGAATCGAAGAAAGAACGAGAAAGCTTGGCGTAAAGGGAGCAGGGCAGCGGAAATGGAGGAGAGAGATCGCGAACTACGAAAGTTCGAAAACATCACCAAGTTACTGAAAGATGCCGATAGAATTGGATTCCATTGTCCTGAAATCGATCAACTACGAGAGCGAGCCGATGCCATTACGAAGTTTCAAACCGATGCTAGAGCTGCTCTAGCCCACCCAAGTTCACGACGTACCAATGAATTTGAAGAACTTCTTGAAGTAGGGCGTGGGTTCAATGTGGATATGCCTGAAATTGACAAGCTTGAGAAGGAAGTTCAACAAATGAAGTGGAATGATCGTGCTCGTGACAATCGTGGAATCTTCCTCTCATTGAAGGAAGTCGGTGATATCATTGACGAAGCTACCAAACTTCAGGTGCCAGATTATAACGATTACTTGATCTACTACAAAGAACAGAAAACTGCTGGTATGAATTGGGAAGTGAAAGCCAAAGAAGTCATTGGTGCGGAGACTGTTCACTACCCACAATTGGAGGCTTTATCTCAACAAGCTCAAGTTGCTTCATTGCCTGTATCGCAAGAAACACTGGCTCAGGTTGATCAAATCTTGAACAAGCATCGAGAAGTACACAAACAGATCGTTTCCCTGTACGACAGATGTAGGGATCCTGACTACATGAAACGGCCAGCTTATGCAGAGGTTGCCGTACTTCAAAAAGAACTTCAAGGTTTGGGTAGCAAGCCAAGTGGCACTCTGGATTTGGAAAAAGAGATAAAAAGACATGAAGATTGGATGCGTAAAGGCAAGAAGTTATTCGGCAAGGCAAATGCTCCCTTGCATATTCTCAAGCAACATATGGAATATGTCATGGAACGAAATGTTGATTGTTTCGATATCAGTCAAGATAAGCCGCGGCTTCCTGCCGAACCACTATCCCGTGAACCTTCTCCTTCAAACGACAAACTTCACAGTTGGGAAGATCCAAGGTTTCGAGAAGTATTCTGTATTTGTCGAAGAGTTGAAGCTGGTATGATGATTGAGTGTGAGCTTTGTCATGAGTGGTATGATCTTCCGTCTCTATCTTGTAGGGTTTCACTAATTAATAATAGGTACCATGGTAAATGTTTAAAGATTGCTCGTGGAAAAGTCAAGGATGACGAGAAGTATACTTGTCCAATTTGTGACTGGCGTGTGCGTATACCTCGTGATGCAGCTAGGCCTAAACTCGAGGATTTACAAGCGTGGCAAGATGAGATTCCGTCTTTACCATTTCAACCTGATGAGGAAGCTATTCTTGAATCTATTATCAATAATGCCCAAGAATTCCGAAGTCACATTGCACCATTTTGCAATCCAGTCATGGCAACAGCAGACGAATCCGAAACTCAACGCTTTTATCTACGAAAGATTGAAGGTTCAGAAATACTTCTTGCATATGAAACCAATTTCTTCAGACAAGAACTTCATAAATGGTCACCAGTAGCACCAGAACCTCCGCCAGTCCTTGAATCCTCGAAATCAACACGAAAGCCTAGACCAACCAAACTTCAAAAGTTAATGGCGCAACATGGGGTTGATGATCCAGAAGCTTTACCACAAAATTTAAGGACCAAACCTCACAACTTTAAAAGAAAGAGCAGTGAACCTAGTGGAAGTCGACCCATGCCTTTGCAACCTGCCCCAGGAAGATCACAGCCTGGAACCCCCACGGCTCATAGTTTTGCATCTAGTTCTGGTCCAAGTATGGGTCCTCATGGACCGGTTTTGAGTGGGATTCCAAGTGCTCATGATCATGCGCACCCTTATGCCACTTACTCGCAAGATTCGTATACTAGTATGACTGCTTCAACAAATCCATCTCCAGCTTTTGCTCCACATGCTTATTTGCATGGTGGTGTGGTTGGAACACCTACATTTGGTCATACATCCCACATCGTCCGAACATTTTCAGTGAGGCTGGATTATCAAGGATGGATCCTTCTGTATCGCTCAATAGTCCAATGAGAGATAATTTCTCTTTGGGGGTTAGTAGTGTTGGTCAAACTCCTTTAGGTGTCACTGCTGGTGAAGATAAGATCTTGGGAGATAAGATGTTTGGAGAACTTACGAATGGTGATGAAGAGTCTACAGGGAATAAAGAGGTGTCATCGGTTGATAGAAAACCAATTGATGACAAGGATGCAACTGAAGCTACGAAATGGGATGAAGGAGGTGATAATATGGAGTTATTCTTCGATGGGCCTTGATTAATGATTTGGTGGTGGTTCCGATATTTTTCCAAAAGTGGTCCTGGTTGGCGCATAGAAGACGTCATAAGAAGTTTTAATGGCGAAAGAACATATAGAGCACATTGGGCGCTGGCCGGTAGCATTCACGCGGTGTTTCCTTTTCATATATGGCTACTTCATGGATTGAAGGCGTTTCTTGGTAAGGGGTTCAATAATCTAAACATCTAAATGATGTTTTGTAACGGTGTAGAGGATTCCGATTTCCCATGAGATGTATTATTTGTTTTCTTTTCATCATGCATGGATCGATGGATGGGATCGGAATGGCTTTGGTGTGGAATTGCTAACATGTTTTGATTTCCGTTTGGTAGCAAGATTTGCATTAAGAGATTAGAGGTGTGTGGTCTAGTGAATGGGAGTGAGGTGATCGCATACATATATGTGGGTTTTTATATTTATGATGCAATGGATGGATAGGTTTGTGACGGAGTTTGCTCTTTGCTTTGCTTTTTTGTGGTAGAAGGTGCTGTGCGGGGAATGGGCAGAATTGGCTGGGTTGGCGGGGTTTGTAAGAGGGTCTGTTCGGGAAGGTATAGGGAGGCAAGGATAGGTTTTATACAAGGGAGGAATTTTGTCTCTATAACTATAGCATGGCAATAGGCTGGCTGTGATAATTGCTAGAAGAAGAGATGTCATGTGGCGTGGTGTGGTGTGGTGTGGTAAAAGGAAGAATAGAGAGGTAGAGAGAGGTAGAGAGAGTTATGGATTTTTACCTCTGTAGTAAAATGATATAATATGATCTGATCTGATAAAATATTGCGGTTCTTGTTCATGTCGATGTGGATGTAATTATAAATAATTCAAGTACTCTAATTCAAATAAATATTATTAAAATAATCAAGTTGATAAATTAATCAATTAATAATTATATAATATAATTTAATATCTATATCTTATAATTAATATTATATATATTAAAAAGTAAATTAAAATAAAATGTTTTTCATAATCATAATTATTAATAAATAAGATTTAATAAATGTAAAAATATTAATTATATAAATTAAATTAAAAAATTAAATTATAATTATAATAAATTTGATTATATTAATAATATTATACCAGGGGCCTGCGCCCCTGTCACGATTCACGGTTTAGATTATAGTAGTATTATTGATGTCGGTGATTCATATGTCGATGTCACGATTTACGATTAAGATTATGGTGTGTTGAGAGGCAACAGTCAACTTGTCCACATGAGCTTAGGCCTTATCGAAAAGCAGGGCGATTTGTATACAAATTTGTATGGTAATCGCCTCATGTGGTCTCCCCACCTTTAGCAAGCTCGGACATATAGTCTGATCCTAATCACGTGATAAGGAGCTCCAGGAGCTTTGGAGCTCTAGGGCTCCACAGAGCTCCTTTACATTCATTAGTATATAGTCAGAATAGTTTCATAGTTTAGGAGCTTCGTGCTCAACTTAGTTATCAATTAGTTTACCTACATTCCAATTGATCTAGTAACGTATTCACCTTCGAGTGGATAACCAGTGATTATTAGCCTTAACCTACAACTACCAACCAGACGAAACCCTGAGGCAGCCGCTGCCTCAACCAGATCGTTACACACAGTTGCGGGAAATCCTTAAACAAGCTTCCCAATACTGTTAATCATCTTGCCTCACACCATCAATCCCTTCTTGCCATTTATTTTCAACTACATCTCCCATCTGTTTTGAAACAACAAATTCCCAATGGCAACCCCAGAGCCTCTCTAAAAGTGGTGAAGAAACTCACCAATTTCTGCGGTGCTTGTACTGCCTATAACCTTCCTGGAGATAAAATGCCTTCATCAATAGCTGAGATAATTCGGAAACCAATTTTAGACGCATGGTTTGGATGGACGTCTAGACGAGACATAAGTGCGAGCCCGGTGGTCGTGAATATGGATACGAAGACCTTTATCTACTTGAAACGTTTGATGGCAGGCGTGGCTTTACCTCCTGCTGCAGCCGCCGGTGGGAAAACTGAACCATGCCCATATACTTCCCACGCTGATTCTAGAGATATCAAATCGGCCATGATAATATCAATCATCACATTGATTCCCGCGGGTCCGAGTCCTTGAGACTAGAGTCCCTATTAGCATTCCCTGAACTTCCATCAACTAATTTAACCGGGAAGACGTACTACTCCCCTTCCTTTCAGCCACCGAACGTTTTGGGCCAGCACGCACAACAAACTCACCACAGTAAAAAAATACCCGTGGCAATTGCCAATAACAAACAAACCTTATACCAGAGTCTTTGAAAATCCTCCATAGGCCGGCTGCGCAACTTTGTGTGAAGAGAAAGAAAACCAGAGCGGGACCAATATGCTTGACTACTTGTTGCCTCCAGAGAAGTGACGATCGCTGGGAGAATAATGAAAACGTAGATGCAAAGACAGGTAAGACTGGGTCAAAGGAAACTTTTGCGGGGATTGAAATAACCGTGTTTTCGAAAGCACATGTCACGAAAATAAGTTCAAAACACTGTGGGTATGTCTCTGCATTTGTTACATGAGTATGTCATCAATGCATTTCTCGCTTTTAGATGGAACTTTCCTAGACAGGAATCTTGAGTTGAAGAATTGATGATTTTCGGGAGAGTTTCCAAGTTGTGTCATCATTACCTTGTTTATCCATAGTAAGCTTTCCCATCCCGCTTCTGAGTAGTCTATTTACCATGAGAAAGGGATTTGATACTACTTTAAGACTTCAAAGTAAGCTGAAACAAAGTATATAGTTCCCAACCAAGTCAAGTGCTTACTCGGCAAAAGCATGATCGTCAGCACGGTCGATCTCGCATCTGCAACAGATCGAAATATTGATTATTCAATAAATGTGCCGGTACCGTGTCGCACAAGCACGCATGTTGTATGTAAGCATTATACATCCCGTTTATGCAAGATGCCCATCTCGGAATTTTTTCTCATGAGGGGTTACGGGAAGTACCACCCACTCAAAATATCTTGCCTTATTTTACTTTCTCTCCTGATCGTACGTTGACAACGTGGTTCTCTGAATCAATCATCTAATTTGAATATCAAAAATAATGGGAAACTCAATTCCTTCCTATCTTTCATCGTTCACTCGTTCCTATATTCTCAACATACTCTCGAAGATCGAATATGGACGATTGGATATGACGATGAAAGATCGTGGTGAGACAGAACCACAAGTCTTTGGTAACTCATCTTTGAAAGACTCATCTCAACCTGTCTGCTCGATTACTGTTAATAGTCCGAATGTTTGGACTAGAATGTCAATTAATGTCGACTTGGTGAGCTTCAGAGATCATTTGGCTTTGTCGAAAACACTGACTAAATGATGTAGGGGTTTTCCGAAGCTTATATGCTGGGAGAGTTGGAATGCGATGATCTAGTGGCTCTCGTCTCCGTACGTTCTCCGTACTTTCATCCCGATAGTTCTTACCCTTTCAGATACTGACGACGTCGAATGATAGATATACATTCAAAATTTCGCACTCTTCGGAACTGGTAACATTTTCCTGCAAATAATTCCCCGTCTTCAAAAGATTCTCTTCAATCCCTCAAATGACAGTAAACGCGCTCTCCAAAATGCTTCATCCCACTACGATACCTCGAACGCACTCTTCTCTTCTTTTCTATCAACAGACATGAGTTACTCATGCGCCATATGGGATACTACAGGCAAAGAAGAAACTCTCGAAGAAGCACAGAGAAGAAAAGTGCATAATATTATTGACAAAGCATGCATTGAGCCAGAACATCACATCCTCGATATTGGAGGCGGATGGGCATTTCTGGCTATTGAAGCTGTGAAAAAAACCGGTTGTAGAGTTACGATCGTAACACTCTCAGTAGAGCAAAAGACTCTATGTGAGAAAAGGATTGAAGAGGCTGGGTTGAAAGATCGAATCGAGATATTGCTTTGCGACTATAGGGAAATCCCTAAGCCCAGTCCAGCAGGATTTGATAGAGTCATCAGTGTCGAGATGTTGGAGCATGTTGGGAAGGAGTATATGGAAATCTATTTCAGGGAGATTAGCAGGTTATTGAACCCAGAGCATGGAATAATGGTGATTCAAGGGATAACCATCAACAACCAGGTGAGTTCTCCAAGCTGTTTTCCTGAGATCGAAACAGTCTGACAAATATGCCATAATCTTCCAATGCTCGAAGGATTTTATTTTACCACTATACAAACCACTGACAATTTCGTAGCGTTTTCACCAAACTCGATCTAAGGTCGACACATTTATTGATCGCTATATCTTTCCAGGAGGATATCTGCCATGCGTAAGAGAGCTCATTGAACGTCTCGATACAGGGTCTGCAGGATCTCTGGAGCTTGAAAGTGTACAGGGTATAGGCCCTCATTATGCGCGGACATTGCGTCTCTGGAGAGAGAATTTTCTCGCCAATTGGGAAACCACAAAGTCGCTCTATGTAAAAGAAAGAGGAAATATGACGGCTCTGGATCTCGAAGCTCTTCGAAGAAGATGGATTGTAAGTAGTTGCCAAAATGTTCCGTTCGATTGTCGTTATTGATCTCCCGTTAGTATTACTTCAGTTACTCTGAGGCGGGGTTCCGAGCCGGTATTCTAGGAGACTACATAATTACAGCAAGAAGACCACAAGTATTGTCACTGGGTGGAATGGTGCCACTTTGATAAATATCATGAGCCTGAAGGACGAGCCAGGAGGATACACAGGCCGAGTGCGGAACACAGGGTTACAGACTAAATGCGGGGCCAGGTCCTCGACAGTTATTTGGATCATTTGGATCAACTCCGCTTTCGAGGTCTGAAACTCATCGTAAATAGGGAATAATCTCATTTTCCATAATAATCAGTCATGCAAACTGTTGCCTTGCTCCTCGCGCCCACAAATTCGCCATTGATGAAGTCAACGTGAAAATCATGTGCCCGCCCGATAATGGTCCCTGACAAACGATATGATATTTCAGAAAGTTTGACAGGGTAAACGAATCTCTGATGCCCTCACTTGGCTTATTTAGCCTCAACTTCCCTTCCATTGCTAGCATGACATCAGACAAACAAATGCATGGCACCAAATTGAGTTGCTGTGATAAATGTATTTCGACAAATGTTACAAAGAAGTACAATAAGCATCGAACGTACTAACATCCATGCCGTATTAGATTTGACATAACGACACATCCTTACGGAAAGAAATACTCGCTGCTCTTACATTGAAACCCGGGAAAACACTACGCACTTCCCCCCTTTACACCTTCATCAGATCATACCCATTACCCTTTTCCAACGCCCTCTTCCAAGCATCTCTGTTTTGTATCCTATTCCTCCACTGCAGAATCTTCGGGTATTTCTCAAAGTCTACATACTTCTTCGCGGCCAAAAAGTCCACAGGCCAACTCAACATCACATCTGGCCGTCCTAGATTCTTCCCATTGAACCATTCATCTGTCAATTCTTTCTCCAAGTATTCAAACTGTGTTGCATATTCCGGCCCCGTGAAACTCTTATGTATATTTGACTTGACACCGCCCATCAATATCGATAATGGCCACGGAGATTTCTGTGCCACAATATCAAATATCAATTCAACCACTGAAATGGTTCCAATAGTCGATCCAGCAAACGAAGTCAAAATCTCATCGCGCACTTTATCTTGCGCCGCAAATCTTCCCTCCTTATCGTATGTATCGATCAGATATCCAAGGATTGCACTACTTTCTACAATGGGTCTGTTGTCGGATGTGACAAGGACGGGGGCTTTTCCCATAGGATGTACATTTTTGAGCTCGGGTGGCGCGCGACCTTCAATGCGTTTATGGCATACGAGGTTGTATTCGATTCCTAGTTCTTCGAGGAACCAGAGAACTCGTTGAGATTGGGAATTCTATATGAGCGGTGCTGTCAGTATATGTGGGTGAGGCGGGGTGATGCTGGGTCTAAGAGTTGGATCCGATGGCATGGTCGCCCCACTTACGTCGAGGTGGTGGAAAGTTGGAAGTCCAGGCTTAATCGTAGATGCCATGTTCATGTGGTAAGAGAACTTTATACGTAATGATTGGGAAGGTGATTAAGTAGAAGACGGATGAGATATTACGAAACTGTGTATGTATATGTATTTCATAGTCTTGCAAGACTTGTCCGAAAGGTTCCGGAGCCGAATCTATGATTTGCTGAATAAGCAAACACTACATCGGTCCAGATCAGAGATTTTATACACTTCGTATATTGAATAGAATCAATATACACAGATAACGTTATTGTCCACTCCATTGATAACCTAAATAACTAAGCCGATGAGGTTCCTACAGATAATTTCTATTAGGTCTCTAACCTTGATATTGAGGCATCCATTTCCTTCGCTCTTTTGACGACGTGCTCCCATCCAACCAATGTCATCAATACTTTTGCAGCAAGATATGTATCTCAACAATAAAATACGAGACTTATTGATTGCTTCAAGAGCTCGGCGATAACGATGATTGGCTTTGAGAAAGAAGAGGTGGGTGACAGTCTACACAAAGCTGGGCGGCTATGTGTTATAGCATGGATCGTCGCATATGCAGTGAATATGCAGTGACAAGGTTCGATTATCATCGTCCATAGCTATAGGCTTCATTTTAAGCCACCATGGGCCCCTCAAGTGGTTGGGAGCCTTGGTCATTCTACTTCTCTGTTTTGTGCAACCATTTGATTATCCTTCTTCATCAAGCTCACCCCAAGTTTCTTTGAATTCAACATCAGTTTGTGTTTTTATCACGAAATCATGGCTACGATCAAGGAAAAACCAATTGTTTTGCACATTGGAGATCCTGTAAAATGGAACCTCGATTTATATGCTCAATTTGCGAAAGACTTCACAATCATAAGACCTTCGACAGAAGAGCGCCAGCGAGATGAATTTATTAAGGCACTGAAAGAGAACAGATGGGGTAACTTTTCCGCCATTTTCAGACCATTTTGGAATACTGGTGGTGAGATGGGAAGGTGGGATGCGGAGCTCATTCCCTTGATACCGGAAACGTGCCAAATATTTGCATCTGCTGGAGCAGGGTTCGATTGGGCTGATGTTGATCTTCTAGCAGAGCGAGGTATGAAGGCCTGTATGAGAAATGGTAGTATTTTGTTGCTGATTTGTGTTCTGGATAGGCATCGTGTATTGTAACAGGTATGGACGAACTTCTGGACTTCCATGCGCATGAGACTGATGTAACTATAGTGCTATAGCTTCTGCCGAATCCGTCGCAGACTTTGCAATCTTCCTTATTCTAGCTACATTTAGAAACCTCACATGGTGGGATCTTCATCTCCCTCTTTGTTCAAGTTAAGTACACTAATATCAGCCAGGTGCACGCAAGCTGCTCGTTCAGGAGCAGCATCATTCCAGGACTGCCACACTAACGCCGCAATTATGTCTCATAATCCTCGTGGTCATACGCTTGGTATTGTTGGCCTCGGAAACATTGGTTATAGCATCGCCCGCAAAGCTCACCTGGCTTTCGGGATGAAAATCCTTTACTATGATATTGTACGAAAGCCTTCCCTCCAAGAAGCAGACATTGGAGCACAATTCTTTACCAATATAGATGAGATGTTGGCACTTAGCGATTGTGTAGTTCTCGCTACGCCTGCTTCTCCCGATGGGAAAAAGTTTCTAGATCGTCAAAGATTGAGTAAATTCAAGGAAAAGAGTCGATTTGTGAATATTGCGAGAGGTACCTTGGTGGATGAGGAAGCACTAGCCGACGCTGTGCAGTCAGGAAAGTTGGTGGGTGTAGGATTGGATGTTCATGAACATGAACCTAGGGTAAATGATAGGTTAAAGGCTTCGAGAAATGTTACACTTACAAGCCATAATGCTGGCGGAACACTTGAAACGTATGTTCTTTTAACCGAACACAGCTAATACTCGCTGACAATTTCTTAGGCACATTGGATTCGAAGAGATATCAATGAAAAATATTGACGCGGTCCTAAAGGGGAAGGCACCGTTGACACCAGTTAACAAGCATTTATTGAGGAAGACGAAGCATAATTTGTGAGATTGCATCAGTGGGAAATATACGAGTATGGTCTTTCTAGACGTCGAATCATCATTTTACCTTTCAATATTTGAGAACATGTCAAATGACCAAATTATCTTTCGCTGTGATGACTATTTACAAGTCTCAATCTCAAAACCAAGTTCATCAACAGGCTAGTATTCGAAGCTCAACTGGTAAATGGCCCATGGTTGACCAATATAAGAACTATATGCTTGCAGAAGGAACAGAGAATATTAAGAATTTATACCGGGCTGCCTGAGAATATTAAATGTGATCAATATCTGTAGTTATGAAGTATGTGGCTCGCTTCTTTGCATTTTAATGTCCGTTTCCTTGTGTAGAGCTAATTCTTCAGAAATTAGATCCTCTCGCCCATGCATATCTATTTCGCAACCATCCTGGTGACTGGCCGGCATGGAATTAGAATATAAAACCACTCTTTTTCTTTCAACCTATAGTCGTCTGATATTTGTCCATCTCCATACAAAAACAATCATAGAGGGAATGTTACCCTCTTGCGCCTTGAATGCTTCGACTTTGTACCAGCCCTCGCTGCAAGTGGTGCTTGACGCCTGGCTCGCTTCTCAACGCGATTCATCCATTGTAATGATGATTTCCATCCATCATCGGGCTGAATAGCTGCGTTAAAACTACTTCCACGAACTCCAACGTCATAGCCACAATTTTTGGGCACGTAGCGATAGTCGCCAAGCTGAAGCTCCTGCATCATCGGCAAACCCTCGACTAGCTTTTGCACCGCGCCATCGATTATCTCACTGAAATCAATTGCTCTTTTCTTCTCAATTGACCGTCTTTCATTAAAATAAGGATGGTGGTCGCGGCCACGGTCATCATCATGTAACGTGACCTTATTCAGCTTCTTACACACGTCACTAAGAATGACTGTTTGAATTGGCAAAATCTGTTCGAAGCTCAACATTTCCCGATATTTGTTCCTACGAGAATGAAAGTGGCCGTGAAGCACTACGTTGGTAATGTTGCTAGCGTTAGATCTGCCAATTTCGAGGAAAAACCTCGTAAGCGGATTAGTGATTATGAACTCAGCGTGAGAATGGTAGCGATCGAACATATTCTCTATCGCATTGCGCGTCTGACCTGTTGTTTGCGGCATTCCACCTTCACCTGAAAGTCCAGGGATATCTAGAGAGTTTCTGCGAAGATGGTTTGCAGGATGGAGGCCTGGTGACTCGCGACCGCCTCGGGTGTCGAACACGAAAGTATTCTCACCATATAACACTGCCGAACCAAGCGTTGAAATCCGCTTACATGATCGCAATAGAGGAATTCCTTCAATACCAGTCAGAATCGCGGCTTTCTTGTGAATAATCTGAGGCCCGAAGTCTTTGCGCACGTGAATTGATCTTTTCTCTTTTTTGCCGCCTAGACGAACAATATCGCTTAGTTTAGTCGGGCCTCGGGCTATTTTTTTACTTTCAGCATCGGTAGGATTTGATGTCCAAGCCAAAGTTAAAATCTGGACGTGATCGACTTGTGGTAGTTTCCCCTCCTCATACAGATGACGACGGGTGTTGGCCCACTGATAACCATAATGGACCGTTGGCTTTTCGTTGGCGGTATTCTTGGACTGAAAGTTTGAAGGAATGAGAGGTGCAGGCCGGAGGAAAAGCATTCGGAGGATCATTTTAAGAACATCTAACAAGAAAGGTCCGTTAGTACAATATTGGTCATCAAACGAAGGATGAGTTCAGAGACCTACTGTCCGGTAGATTGAGCAAATGGAAATTACTCAAAAATTCCGAAGCTTTAGCATCGTTTTCAACAACAATGATCTCACTCATGTCTTTGGTCCTTTCAAAGAGTGCAAGTGATTTTCCTTCGGAGCTTATCCTGGAATTCGACCTTGAACAAAAAATTATATTGTTGTGATTTCCGAGCAAATAAACAAACGGCAATCTTTGAATGTATCTTTTTTTGGCTATCGCTATTGGGTGATAGAGGTACTCTATCTGATATTTTTTGAAGGGTTCTCAGGGTTGTAGGTCGGGGAAATTCACTTATGAGGTGTCTTGAAATCATCAGTTGATACAACTGGAAAACTACACCAAACTAGAAATACAAATGTCAACTGCAGTACTGTATTTAACAGCATGGGATCAAGGAATACAACCGTACGCACTGGCGAGGCGCTAGGCTTCCATACCTTATGTATGGTCTATCCGCTCAATTACTTAGCATTAATAAATAATCAATACATAAACCGTGTGCTCAGGAGTTTAGCTTTTAGTACAGCAGACTCGATCTCGCAGGATTAAAGAAGCACACGCTCCCTTGAGTATGCCGTACGCAAATAAACTAACCATAGGCATCAAAATCTAGCTCAATGCTTCTATCATAACTGTTGATTAGTCTGTAGTGTAAGCACTCTCCCGACGACATTGAACCTCGCTAGATTCGAATTCAACGGGGAGTTGGTCTATATTAATTACTCTTTGAGCGTCGCCGACGCAGAAAAATGGCATGTATCAAACAAGAGAGAATTTTCTTCTCAAACCACAGTGCTTGCCAAGGTACCAGGCCTTTTACACGAAAAAAGGTATCCCAGACCCGAAAAATTTACTAAGCTCTATAGGTACTATGATGGATTGTTTTACTGGGCAACAGGCGAATGAGCTTCTTCTTTCATCTTCATTTGCATTTTGGTGAGACATAATCCTGTAGTATTTGAAATAGTTATTACCACAATGCTACTCGGTAAATAGCCGCGATAAACCTTTGTTGGATGGAGCGATGCCTGAACCCTAAAAGCCTGGAATTAGCTCCGATCTCGTGGTTTTTCACGTGGTAATACCTGCTGTCTAGTTCTGACCCTGATTCTAGTTCGAGCAAACTTTTAGTTCACGTCTAATGATCTTTGCGGCGCACTTCGACCTCACCTTCTTGCTCATTTGTCCTAAGACTGCCCAGAATTTTATAAATAACAAAGCTTGGCTGTTAAATATTATAAAGGCAAATGTGCCTGGAAGCAACAAAAGAATGGAACATTTAGGAACTTTCCTAGCTTGATCAAAACAACCAATTTCTGTCAAATTCTACTCCCGCCCTAGAAGTGTAAGCTCTCTGAATCCACCGACTTCTTCAACCCATCCATTTCTCAAGAAATTCTATATGTCATGAATCCTCCACCAAGACAACCTTCTCAACCTGCTGCACATCCATGAAACCCCGAATACACCTCAAATTAATCTTATAATCACAGAGCTAATTCACTCCTTCGGCGCAGAAATCATGGATTCCCTGGAGACTCGGCAGATTTATTCAAATTATTACAAAATACCGCTGTACTTTTGGGAGTGCGGGAATCATGTGGATGAGTATTGCACTGGTGGATTAGTGTCGCGCTGGTGGATTGTATTATGATCCTTGCGTTTGGAAGCGCTGATTTGGTGTTGAGAGAGAGACTTTTGATATTTGATGCTATGTCAGGGTTATCGGGTGCCAGGACGTGTAAGAAATGGAGGGATATCACGTGAGGGTATTTTGTTTGACTCGTAATGGACGTCCTTTGCGATTTTCGTATGACTGCTAAACTTTCCTTATACTCATTGTAAAGACAGATGATAGATAGGGCAGCATGACCGGAAATTATGTGGCATGATAGGACAAACAGCTGTAGAAAGAAGGAAAACATTAAGAATATAGCCGTAGTAATATGGTGACATGGTATTCTGTCACTCTTCTGGGACTAGGAAGCGTAGTGTTGATTTGACTAAAGGCGCTAAAGCTGATGGGTGCAAGAATAGAGCTATTACTGCATTCCCAATACGGTCTCGTGCCGTATCAGTGACCCGGCTCTGCTCAACAGAAAAAGTATTTAAACTATTAGCCGCATCATTAAATTCCCAAAGCTTACGTAGATCATGGCACCTACTAAAGATGATGTCGAGGCAGTTACCAGCCGCAATACCTTTGCAACCTGTTGCACCTTCCTTAGACCCAAACCATTCTACTTAAATCTACCTTCGGAACTTGCAGATTTCTTTGAAGCCATCAACAGAAACACTTTTGCAGTCATGAACTCTCTAACTCTTGCAAGTTTCTATACCGATATTCCTTACATAATACAAATAACCGCCGTGGACGAAGAAGGAAACAGGAAACAAGCTCAATTTTTCACACGGAGGAAACTGGGACCCCACGAAAGAGCTGATACGAACTGTTATTTACATCTTATTCCTCTTTTTGGTGTACATTGCGACATCCGTGTCGACGACGTGGAAGAGGCAATCTATCAGCGGAGAAACTATATCATGGGTGAGACCTTCCACTGGGAATGCGGAGGGACACATAGACCGAATCAAGAAGGTCGCTCTGGTATTGTAGAGTACGAGGTGGTTCTCTGGACACTTGGACCAAGGATAACGGCTTTGCAAGAGGCTTTTCAGGTGAAGAGGGATACTGGTATTATGCCACCTGTTCCAGAATGGCTGAGGCGAGAAATAGAAGCGGACATACCTTCCGGAGAAGATTAAGGATATGAGGGAGAATAACTTTAAACTCAAATTCAAATCATATATCATTCCATGTATTATCGTGCGACATGGGTGACTATAATTTCCTGATGTGAAATGCTTGAGAAGGCGACAAGTGTAAGATCTTACAATACGCGAGATGTTCCACAGACAGTACTTGGTTTGCTGTATTTGCCAGGCTCTGGCTAAAGCTACTTGCTTCATACTTTTAAGGCAATAACAATAGCTACCAAAGTCAGAGACTCATTGTCCTACAAATAGACAATCTCACAATGATGATGCGTTGTCAGAATAAAGTTATCCTCCACTCCAGAATCAACCCTAAGTCCACCCATCCCTATAAAGGTGGAGTTTGATCTGCCCCCCCATTTAGCGCTTACAGGGGCCTAACTGCGCCTCAGCCAGCTTGCCCACAGGCCCCTTCCAGGCTTTAACCTTCCCTATCGCGTAACAGCCGCTCGTTTCAATTTCCATCTCAGCTTTTACCCCAAACAACTTCCAAATGAGAAAACAAACGTGCAGAAACACCAAGACGTGAAATGTGCGACGATGCTCGTACTAAATCTGAATACGAGGAAAGATCGGGGGTTTGAAGTTTTATATCTTCATCTCCTGTCTTTTTTTCGATATTTAAGTTGTATTAATTGTTTCCATTCTTTCGGTAGCTTATGTACTCGGTCGGTCAACCTCTTCTCTTCGTTGTTATAACAATTGGTTATATCTTATTTTGATTATGCATATGAGTTGGTGAATTTATCACTCATTGTATCGTGAAACCTGTCCTTCATTTCAGATTGATTTTCAATACACCACATTTGCAGCAGTTCTACCGCATCATATCTTTTACGACACGGCCATCAATACATATATCAGGCCTCGGCCAGCAAATCCTCTAGAATGAAGATATTCTCATTACCGCCCACTCCTCTGGCCCTATTATTCACGACCCTGAAAGTCCTCGCACAAAAAGACAATGGCGAAGAATGCTCATGTTTTCGAACAGATAGTGCCTCTTCGGGATATTTCACATATCATAGATTTCACGACTTTAGAACCGTGGCCGCAGCTTCGCAGACGGTTCCGGACTTGATTGCAAATGAGAGTGATACATCAAATGCATTTGCAACATCGGATTTCTTTACGGGACAAGCATGGAATAATGATTGGTCGACACAGATTTGGAATAATAGTGATACTATGGTGGAAAGTGGAAGTAGTGTGTTGATGATCAATTCACCAAATAATGTATATATTGGTACGTCCTCAAATTCTGTCCACCCTATCTGTCAGTGGACGTACTAACATTATAACTTCAGAAACCTCGACCGACAATGTCACATCGTACGACACCTACCTCACCCTTCGCACAGCCCGCCTCCCAAATTTCCAATCCGTTGCGGAATTTGACTCGAACGAAAAGAATTTCAAATATCTGTCCGCACGATTCTTAGCCCGGGTTGTTGGCTCAGATGGAGCATGTGCGGGAATGTTCACCTATCTAGACTCCAACCCCATCCAAGAATCCGACATTGAAATTCTCACCTCCGGCCCACGAAATGTAGTCCAGTACACGAATCAACCTTCCGTCAACAAAGCAGGGGACGCAGATCCACGAGCTACATCTAATGCCAGTACTGCTGGCGGAACTATGGATTGGAGTGTCTGGAATACATATCGAATGGATTGGATGCCGAAACAAACATCCTGGTATGTAAACGGCGAAAGTGTTGCGAATATCTCATACCAAGTCCCGAAATCTCCGAGCGGATTGATATTGAATATGTGGAGTGATGGAGGAGAATGGACAGGGAATATGAGCCTCTATGATGAGGCGTTCTTACAGGTTCAATGGATTGAATTGGTGTATAATACTAGTGGCGACTATGCTGGGAGTAAGAGGGAGCTGGAAAAGAGGAAGAGTAAGGGTTGTAAAGTTGTTTGTGGGGTGGATGAGGGAGTTAACATTACGGGGACTCCGGCGGTATTGATAAATAATACGAATGCGGGGACGATGGGTTTCAAGGAGGGAACAGGGAGTATGGGCTGGGTACCAGTGGTGGTGGTTGGATTGGCTGTTTTTGGATGGTTTTGATCTTCTGGTGCACGGGGTGCCCTGGATTGCGTGGAGTTTTCGATATCATTGCGAATTTTTGAAATAGACATCTTGGTAGGATTATACGGGCGATGTTTTGTTTTATATACGCATGAAGCAATGATCAATGGCTTGGATTTGGTGTTGTAGTTTTCAGCAATTATGATACGATAAAAGACTATTCACTCCGTTGGTGTATATTAGCGCAAGCTCTGTGATACCCCACAATAAGCTTTTTGCTACTCGGTATTTACTTTGACTCTTTTGAAATGAAAAGGCTTTCTTATCACTTTTACTAGAAATTAATTACGCAGCCACAAATATGCCCCTCTTCTGAATCATACAAACATACATTTTAAATAACTTCCTCCTATCCCTTTCCCCCTCATCTCGCTTACGCTTATGCTTACCTCCTCTCCGCCTGAGAATATTTCAGCCGAATTTTTTAAACAGACATACATATGTATTGAAACCACCGGATGGATATATGCATGTATGATAAGTAATAATAATAATACTCAGCTAAGAATTTAACATTAGCTCAGGCTATGGTTTTTGGGGTGGAGAGGGTTTTGAGGGGTTCCTGAAGAGTTTATGCAATTAGTGGGTGTTGATCGTTTTGGCTAGATTCAGCTGGCTGGATTTTTGTAATTAGTTAGATATTGACTTGGTGTGAAAAAGGGTTTTGATGGGTGGGTATTTGTGGTTTATGGGTATTGTGTTTATTTAATGGGACGGGTGTGTGGAACTTGAAGTTTTGGGAGTATTGAGAGAAGAGGAGGGAAGGGGAGGGGGTTCGTTATTGTTAATTTATGACTTGGGTATTTTGAGATTGGGCTAAAATTGA
The DNA here is from genome assembly GCA_905066765.1 of Sclerotinia trifoliorum. Classification (NCBI taxonomy): domain Eukaryota; kingdom Fungi; phylum Ascomycota; class Leotiomycetes; order Helotiales; family Sclerotiniaceae; genus Sclerotinia; species Sclerotinia trifoliorum. Next base: position 73,381 of record CAJHIA010000042.1, on the reverse strand, counting down.
AGAGATGGGGTGGAGTGAGGGTTAGAATAATTACTTGATGAGATGAGATTAGATTAGATAATCTAATTACAGGATATGGTGTAGACTTCAAATGCAAGTCAACACCAGGACTAGAATTAGAATTAGAAATCTGGGATATTATGTTTTGTGATTCCTTACTTTATTAAAGTTGTTGTTGTGGTGTGTGATGCCATATGTCAGATAAGGACTTGGGTTTAGAGAAATGGTGAGTCTTTGGCGTTTAAGTTCTCGGCTTTCTTCATTTTCATAATCAGTCGGGTGTGTTTGTTTGCTGAATTGTAATTGGGAATAGGAATAAAAGGGCTTATATCTATGATCGTTTTTCTCTCGTGATTCTTGGGTCTACTTGAGATTGAAGTCTTCGGGATTGAATGCGGCCATTAATATGTCTGCTAATCGTGAGAGATACGCGAGTGGTGGAGTTTGAAGTAAGTGATTTTAGATAGTCTTATATTCTAGACTTGGGGAACTTGTAGGGTGTTTAGGATTTTTGTGTGGATGTTGGGGTTCTTGATGGATAAATTAGCTAAGATAGATGAGCTAATTCTTAATGGTGGGGTTGTTGTTGTTGTTGTTCAATTTTTGTGTTTGCTGGATTTGTTGAGTATTGAAACCAGATGAAAGTCCATAGAATAGAGTTGATTATCTCAATAGTTGATGTGAATAATTATCAATCAGCATCACTGTAAAATTTTACATGAGCATCCGATAGATTCGCTGTCTGCATTTTCTATCCCTCGTTGGTAGAGTAGTTTGAAGCTAAACTTTTGCCTTGATCAGTACTCTGGGCTTATAGATAATACTATATATAATGAGGAGACGTCAAAGACTAGAAATATAATTGACGAAATAAGAGTGAATAATTAGTTGCAAAATTCCATCTACCTCAAGCTAAGCCACATTAATCTCAGTATACAATTGATAGATGCACCTGGTTTCTCTCGCCTAATCGCCATCAAAGCCAGAACCCAAGTGTACAAAGAAAGTTCCCATGCAGCAGAAAATAACGACAGATGCCCAGCCTCGACTTGGAACGTTCTATGACCTTGCAGCTTGATAAAACGAAGGGTTTTTGCGCATTTCCCAGTGGAGAAGTTTAGACAGCACTGTACTTGGATATTTGAACAGCACAGTCATCTGTGGATTCAGAGAGAGATATCACAGTTTCATGATTTTCTTGTCATCGTCATTTGACTTTGAGGGGCACTGGATGCGGACGAAAGTTAGCGGTGTGTATGAAACTACTACTTGGCTTTCTGTGGTTGAATGCTACAATAGTTGCAAGCTGTGAGATATAAGTAGATTGAAAATGACAAGCGTCGATAAACGATCGAGGAAAATTCAAGTACGTAAATAGGCAGAGACATAAAGGAATCCATTTTAGAATGGCTGGAACACTTCAAAAGGCAGCCTGAGCTGAACGAGAGGCTATGTGAGAGTTACGGACCGATGGTGAATGATGTCTTTGTCAACTGGAAAGTTTTAGTGATTAGACAACCGAGGCTTATTTTCACATGAACTAGATGTTGAAAACACCCAATTAGGAATGATATTAGCATGTGGCTATTCTTTTCTTGGCGGATTATTCATTGATTGGGGCGCAGGACCTGACTCCTTAGTTTTATTAGAACCGTACAAGTATTCACTTATTGCTTCCCATTTCTTATCTCCCCCTTGGGTTTTTTGAAAAAGGAAAGGCTGGAAGTATAAATACTTGTATCACTCCCAACGAGAGAAAAGTAGTTTAGAAGACCCTGTTGCTTGGAATGCGCCATGATTGAGTCAGCATCTCAGACACTTTTTGATAGTTGCTATGGGAGCCTACTACAAACTCATAAAATATAGGATATTAGTTCTCAACAAGGTCTCCAGGCCGAAGTAAAGTTATCAGTTACCTTCTATTATTTTTTACTGTTGAAAGTTGTGCGTTATTGGACGATAGCCCTCATGTAATAGTGTAATACATTATGTTTCTTCTATGTTTAAGCATATCATTAATGTTATTAATGCTGTTTCAATATCTTATTATTTATCCGTCTACATTGTATATATGTCAAATTGAATCAAAAGTTCCACACAAAATATAAATACTCTATCGGTGAAAAAAACGATCTGATAATCTAGTCTTGCAGGAGAGGTAGTTGTCTTTTTAAGTAAAGTCAGGGGGAGCAGGGACCTGAATATAATAAGCGATGGTGAATCATGGCTTCTAATTATAACTTGGGGCTGAATAACTCAGATCATACAGAAGTTTGCTGTAGTTCTTAGATCGCGATGATTCACGGTAGCAAATCTGAAAGCAGTTTTACCATCTACGCCAACAAGTTTCTCTCTTTGCTTGAGGCTATGCTCATTAATTCCCAAGTTTTGCCAAGACGAGCTAATTTGTTTTTTCTCGGTCGCTTCCTTTGGAGAATTCTATTTAAGCATCAATTGAACTTTGATTTCCATCTTCAAACTTTCCATGGTAGGAGGTGGTCGGAGATTTAGTCTCTTTCTTGGGTTCTGAAATCGCTACCGTGATGGAATGAAAGGTGAGCTTAGTATGTGGTCTGCAATGTGCATGTACAATCTTTTAATGAGTCAATAGGTAGATAGATATCTTTCTTGTCATTCGATAGTCAGTTTGTCCTCGAAACCATAAAAAAGATTTCGTAGGTATTATATAATAGTGTAGAGAATAGAACGAAACATCCTTATCTAGATATTCTTCGGATACTTGCTGTTCTCTAATTATTGATTGACAACAAAACAGTTGTACCTTATAGTTAAAGAACTCCTTTCCCTATGAGCCCTTCCGAAATCGTATAGGATATTTTTGTCTTCACTAGAGAGAAAGGGTAGTTATCGCGCTCATCCCTCTAGCTCGGGAAGTTGACCCAGACTCCCCATGGACTACTCAATGTAGGTAAGATCACCTTCAAGCCTTTTCAATAACCTCACTAGAAAGAGCAATTATTATGAATTGAAAGAACATAGCCTACCTTGGCATACTAAGTAGAAACCGAGGCTCCTACGGTGAATGCCATTTAGTATTCCCTCCCGAGGAACCCGATGCACATTAGCAATCACTATGCATTCTTATCCGCCAATTTTACTTCAGAACATTGATCAGAGCTTGTTTAGCCAAGAATGGAAGCTTGTAGAGCTATTATTGTCAGACTCTTTGCTCGCTTATGCCAGTTCTACACGCGATTCGTTTTCTGTGTTTCTACTCTTTGTTCTTTTGCATATATCCTACCTTAGAACTCAGGATTTTTCTTGCTAATTCAAGTGTGTAGGTGGTCCCAAAAGCAATGCGAGGAGAAAGAAGTCATCTTCGTAAGCAGCAAAACCATGCTGGGAAGTTTCCCTCCTCTGAGATGATATAGAAAGTCATAGTTGAAAGTAAGTTAGACCATTAATATGAATCCTATCTCCTGTTCGTCTTTTCCATGTATTTATAATAATTACAAAAATGACAGACGTAACTACTCTCCGACATTTCGACAATGATTCATTGAAAGATATGAAAAGCTGAATAAAATGTAGCCCTCCTACTTTCCTTAATTTCTTGTCGATTGGAGAGAGTCGATTTATTATCTTTGACATCAATTTCATAAACCTAGTTTGGGAAATTTAGGTACCGTTCGTGCATTAACGGCTAAAGCATGTGTGGACTTCAGCCCCGGTAGTAAGCCAAATTCCCATATTATTGGTGAATTCTTCTGCATTTAGGATTCTGTTTCGCACTTTGCTTTCTATTTAATATCTTTGTCCTGCATTGGAACCCAGGGAGTCAAATCCTGAACGCTAAACTGGCGGAACTTTACCGGTACTCCCGCTTTGAATGCAGAAATTAGCTCAGACTAATTTTTGATTCCTTAATCTGTAGATTTAATCTAGCGACATGCCTTAAGATACCGTTTTAAAATTTTGAGAGAAAATATATTTTGACAACAAAAAGCAATTACAAATAGAAATTTATGTTGTCAGAAATAATATTTAGCATGCAGAACATTATTATCTCACTGATCCTGTTGTAGTACGACATATCTGAGTGTCCTCGAATGCCCTGGAACATCTTGGATGGTTGTTGTTTTTCTGTTAGAAGCTGTCAATAGCAATAATCTTCTTGTATGTCTCCTTAAGTACCACGAAAATATTTTATTTGGCATCGTCAGGGATATTAACAGCGTGAATTCACTAAGTGCTGACACTAGCACCTCGGCAACGAGGGACTGTATTATATTACAGTTCAGTCATTTGGTAGTTCTAGATCTTTAGGCAAATCAAAACGAGTATTCAAAAGAATATGTGATACTTGACTTTCCCATATACGTTCCAACCGACAGGTATTTTGTTTATTCTAGGCACAGTGCCAAGCCTTTTCGGTAATGTCACGCTTATCTCACAACCGTCTAGCTCTCCATCCACTGCTTATATTAAGGTCCGAGGCTCTGCTCATAAGCACCAGTAGTGTCAATTGATGTTAGATCGTCGAGAATAGGGTCGGAATTTGGAGGAAAATAGTCATGCTTTCGTATCCGTGAACGTTACTGGTGATTTCAACATTGTATTTAGTTTTCCGTCTCATCAACAACTATCGTCATTTCTCGTTAAAAGTTGACAGTAAAAATCCTTATTAAGACGCTATATCTGCGACAAGTTACCTGAAATTCGGACCGGAATATGATATTCGTCCAAGTTTGCGGGTTTTGATCTTGACGGATTAATAACGCCAATCTATTATATTGAGAAATCCAAGCAATTTACTATATGCGGGTTCATTGCTGGAATGTATCCTGAGATTTCTAATATGGAACTTTCTACTCTAGCTTGGTGCTCTTCCACAATACTAAAGCGCACTTTGAACTGCAGCTTCTTCACAACTCAATGGCGTTTCTAAACGACTCTGGTTTTAAGGAGGTCAATCTGATATTCTCGAAAAAATTTGATTCTTGTATCAGGTCACCAGCCAAATCCATTTTATATAACAACTTCTCAAACTTTCAAATTGATTCAAAACTCCGTATTCGTATACAACATCCATTTATGAGCAATGATTCATCCTGGTATGAAAGCACAATAACTATGACATGAACAAAAGTTAACTTAAAATCTAAAATATTGCACATGATGCCTCAGTAGCTGATTATACATGTGATGCAGTATAACTTGAAATTTACAGCTTCTACTCCAAATTCGAGCTTGTGATTTCTTAGTTGCTTATATTAGGCTACATTAGTATCAAAATTTAGGATTCAAGATGATCAAATGGATTAGGTTGCGCGGTCGCATGTTTTTTGGCAAAGGATTGGGGTCAACTAATGGAGCCTTCTTCGTCCGATGTCTTCGAATAGTACAAGTCTAAGTCTAGTTTCTACTCTAGCTCCGTCTAATATTTCATAAATAAGAATCTAGTAGTAACAAAACTTTGGGAAGATAACAGTGCAGCACCATCACATTGTTGTAGGGACGAATAGGCCTCTGCTTTGTACATCATACTGTATTGTACTACTTGTCTCAACCTCCAGTAACACGAATAGCTTCAAAGTGCAAAAGCATCAATGCTCTTCATAATTGCTGAATAATTTTGTATTTTTCTTTTAGAAAGGAGTTTCTCCAAGCGACTATATACATTTGTTTGCTGCGAGAGTCAAAATTTGTAAGCCGTATTCAAAATTGACCTCGGTAGCCTCGGTATATGACTACCATGAATAACCCTTCTAGCTAATTTCATCAAAAAAGAGGTCATTTAACAATGCTTGTAGATCATCAGGAAAGCTTTTATCGAATGAGAAGACCAAAGCGGTGAATTGTGTCACGGTACACGTCAAAATGCCACACAACATATAGCTTAATAATTAATTTACTTTCTGAGTATAGACCTGGACGATTTCTTACTATCCTTTGAAGTATCATAATATAATACTTAAAAATAGCTTTGAATGAAACATATACAGTTACATTTCACTACAAAATTACGATTTTAGAAAGGTACCAATTGTCAATCTTGGTATTCTGAACATCAACAAAGTTAGGACATAAGCTGCCGCATACCATTAAAAACCCCTGTATTTTGAAATGCTGTTACATACCCTAAACTATTCATGTACTTTTGTCCCGTGTTTACATGAATATCCTCGGACTATTAGCTCTTTATAAGAATTAAATAATATTGTCATTCTTCAAGGAAATCCTTGTTATAGTATAAGAAAGTTGAAATTATAAATTATATATATAAAGGTTTTTAATTAATCAATTATATAATCTTTTATGATTAAATAATCATCACTTTTTTATAAAATAATTAGTTTTCATTTTGATAATGTTATTATACAAATTATAACAATATTTCTTATTCGAAATATAAGTTAGTTTTCTCCCATTATAGCTCGAGCGCTTTCGAATATAAAGCGTATAATGAGGCTACTCACAATTATTTGTTCTCCGTTCAAATACCAAGAGACGAGAGCGAACAGCTTCAACCTCCGAATTCCTTTCACTACCTACTCATAATCAGTTAAAACGCCAATATGATTTTTTACTGCTCTCCCAGCGTGTTTGTCTTCCACGCTCTTTCTTTAGCAATTTTGGCGTATTTGAGCATGACATGTATTTTCTGACCTTATAGAAAATAGAAAAGAGATTCTATCTCTGTGTTTATCTACGTTCAGCGAAATAATTACCACTATACCAGCATAAAACCTACAGTCTACACATCATTTTAGCAGAAGGAGGCCATGGTTTCTCAAAGAACCCCTGATTTACTTGGCAGCCTGTGAGTTGATCTCCCTAGTATTAAAAAGCATTTTACCATGCCAGTCACGTCTTGAACTCTATTCCAAGGTGCCGTGATGTCACACAGCAAATGGAGTTACAGCACTGCAATCCTAGATGCGGGGTAAACGAGATACCATGCGGGTAGCCAGATATGTGGTATACTTGCTGTGGTGTAACACTGATTTACTTCCAATTTATCCAAACACTTACGCAGAAACAAACCTTCTATTCCTATCATTTTATTTCTTCTCATCATTATCATTTTATCTCCACCACCTCAATCAACGATCTTTCAAAAAAATGGGGAAAAAGATCACCGCAGCCGCTGTTCACGCCGCGCCAGTTTTTATGGATAAGAAGCGCAGCATCGAAAAAGCTATTCGACTCATCAAAGAAGGCAAAGATCAAGGAATCGACTTCTTGGGATTCCCAGAAACTTTTGTACCTGGATATCCGGTATTTTTCCATCCGAACCCGTCTAAAGCTAAAGTACAGTGCTGATACAGAATGCATGGATCAGTATTTCATTCAAACCTACGCACCACTCAAATACGCTGGTGCACAAGCCCAATATGCAGAAGAAAGCGTTGTAGTTGGAGAAACTGGAGGAGATCTCCTACCTATTATGCGCATTTGCGCCGAGCTGAAGCTTGCGATTTCCATTGGAATTTCGGAGCGGGTTGATGGCGGCTATACATTATTCAACTCGCAAGCTTTCATTGATACCGATGGAACATTACTAGGTGTACACCGAAAAATACAACCCACGCATGCCGAGCGCACGATCTGGGCCCAAGGAAGCGGACACACATTACGCGTATGGCCTAGTAGTGTAGGTAGACTGGGAGGACTAGCATGTTGGGAGAATACAATGAATAACGCACGTCAAGTATTAATTGAGCAGCGTCAGGAAATTCACGCGGCGGCATGGCCTGCTCTTAGCACTATATCTGGATTCGAATTGGTGGCCGATGCGCAAATAGAGGCATTGATGAAGAATCATGCGTTGACGGCACAGGTATGGGTTATTTGCGCGAGTGATTATGTAGATGAAGGGACATTGGAATGGATGGAGAAAAATCTGGGACCGCAGGATTTGGTCAAGAGGGGAGGCGGTTGGAGTGCTGTTATCCATCCATTTTGTACAGTGTTGGCGGGTCCGCATACGGGAGCTGAGGAAAAACTCTTGAAGGCAGAGATTGATTTTGAGGAATTAGCAGGTGTAAAAGTGTGGATTGATGCTAGTGGGCATTATAAACGTCCTGGGATATTCAAGTTGGAGGTGGATAGAACTCCAGAGTGGCCGGATGATGAGATTGTGGCGGCTGGGGCTTCTGGGCCTTGTATTTCACACACATGATGATGTAAGGGGGAACAGCTGAGTGTATATGACGCTTCTTGGGTGGTTTCCCGCAGAAAATTGGCTCTAACACCTAGGGAAGTCGAAAGAAATCTGATGTTTATTTATGCAGAAACTTTGTGCAGCTTGAAGCATGACCTTCTAGAAAGTTCCTTCTTCATCTCTCAGACTAATCGTTGCTCTACAACTTCTAGTGAAGTTCTAGCAACTAGCAAAAACGAAACTTAGCCTCGCTTATAAATTTTCATCTGATGATTATCGGAATGCTAAAATGGTGTAATTGAAAATATACTCTTCTGATGCAAAAATTTTGAACTGCGTACACTTGAAAGCCTTGATTCGTTCATACATTTTGGTCAAATTCATGGACGTTCTTATCCTTCCTCGCAATTACTCCCTTAGACAGTCTCCGCAGCATGAAGTATTCTCGCCCAACTCGCGCATCCAAGCATAGTCTTGCACAAATTTCCCTGTTCATCCCTTTCCTGTCCATTGATCTCCAGGGTCTTGCTCAAAGCAAACCTATCATTGAATTTTCTCACCTGATCTTCAGAGATTGCATACGGACGACTACCGCGATAATACAATTGATCCTCTGGGTCTAATATGAAGTCTCTTCCCCAATTCGCAATACGATGGATTTCATGTCGAAGTTGTTGAGTGTGGGTATGCTTGGAAAGGGCGACATAACCGTCGACTAGATGATGGAGGAAGAACGATCCATCTGAGAGCATTCTTTGGGAGGTGTCGGGAATGCAGTGATCAAATAGGGGTGATTCAGGGTTTAGCGCCGCTTCCGCGATTTCTATTGCTGATCTCAAATGTTCTTCGTTGCCAGTAGCTTCATATGCAAGGGTGAAACCGTGAATAGCGAATCCGGTATTGTATGTCCATTTCATTTTATTTATTTCCGTCGATCCGTCATCCTTATATGCCAATTGATCCCATATGAGCTTGTCTTCGGGATCTTGCAAGTTTTGTTTAAGCCAATTTAATGCTCGTAAACCGAAGGCTATCAAATCATTATTGTGAGTGATTCTCGCTAGTCTAAAGGCTGATATAGCGGCTGGCCCAGTGGAACAAGCTGCTCGAGCCTTATCGTTGGAGATATGCCATGGAATACCTCCATCATGTCGTCCAGATGGAATTATGAAATTGCATAAAATATCCCTCGCTTGGTCCAAGTATCTGGTCTCACCCGTCGCTTCAAATGAAGATATGAAAGCTTGAACCGCATGAGCATTATCATCATAATAAATGTCATTATTTCCTGGAAACATCTTCCAGGCGCAAAATGCATAGCGTTCAGGGTTCCAGTATTCTTGATGCACTGAGACGGCTTGGGATATTCTCTGAGGAGTGAGACAATCGGCTGTGGCATGAAGCATTATTGAGACGGGCCATACTACATATCCGAAATCATTCTCTGCACCAAGAGTACTTTCGGACTTTACTTTGCCCTGAAATTGGTTGTTCTTTTCCGAGTAAAAGTATTGAAATGTTCTTTCAGTTAAGGCAGATGATTCGGTATTGGGAATGTGTGTATTGAATGACGCGGGAGGGTGCTGCTGATGCGAAGTCTGATGCCGAATTACCTCTTGAAGTTTCTTAAGATGGTGCATTGTGGTATGTATGTGGTATTATTTTGACAGTATTGGGAAATGTGTAAACGAGATGGAAGATTGATAATGAAGGAGAAAGAGATTTGTGTCTTAATTTGTAAGACTTACTTACGAGACGGCACGTGAATGACTACGTTGCGTTAGTGATTGCCATGCGAGGTTCAGTGCTTGGAATCCTGCAAAATACCCTGTAAGGCTTCTATCACGGGACCACGCGACATAGATATTTAGCGTGTTTGCGCCACATGAGCCCTGAAAGTGGATGATCCTTTGCATCGCACCGACAAGAACAAATTAGGTTCATCATGAACAGATCTTTAACAATATTTGTAAGATCTTATAATTTGTGACCTTTACATCGATACAAAAATGACACAAGTAGCGGATTCATGATTTATCCATCAAGCTGCTTGCCAGCTCTCATTACAAAATCACGTATCCATCCCCTAAACATTCCCCTCCAATCCCACCACCGTAGTTTCCCCATGTCTAAACGTCCTCAAACCCGTCCTTATAATTTTCAACTGACTCCCACAGTTAGGATCTGGACATGCAATTAAACCATCTGTCGTCATCCAATCACTTGCATGTGTGGAACGTTGTTTTGCTGCTAGGAGAGGAAGTACAGATGCTGTCAATTTGTTAATTTCGCTTGAGTTTACATATAGGGGGATGAGGAAATTGTATGGGAGAAGAGAGGACGAACATAAACTATAGATACTGATTCCCTGTCCAGCAGGTAGATATAACATCTCTCCCTCAAGGGTAAAATGATCGCCTTCCTTGGCGCCACAGAGAATTTTAGACGAGGGAGGACAAACAACTTCGACGCGGAGATCGTAAAGTTGGAAGGAGTCATCGGTTGGCGTAGATGACGTTGCCATTTTTGTGACCTGTGTTGGAGTTCGGAAGTGTTGCGAGGATAAATTATGTACACAGTGGTTGTAATGGATTTCGGAATTTGGAAATTGATTCTGAGATAGTAAATTGGCGCAAGCTTTGAGGTTGCAGATTAGAATACATCTTCTGACGTTTGTTTTAATATTTGCTAGGTAATTTCAATCCCACCAGATTCTAAACTCCCCAGATTCCATTCGCACGAAAATCTCGTAAGACACCGAAGAACATCGGTGTTCTAAACAATCATCGATATCCAGGTTCCAGGTTCCCCGCACAGCATGCAGCATCCCCCACTTTTGAACCCCGATAATAGAGATAATGACATCTGGAAATCAGATTGTAGATCCCATCCAAAACATGAGTTAATGAATGTCCTCGGACTCAATGAAGGAGAATGTTATCCGATAAGAAATTCCCCTCGCTCATCCAGAATCCAACATCGGCCAGCAAACCTTCCCAGATTTCCTTATCGTCCGATGTATCTGTGCTGAAATCTGTTGTGCTGTCTGTTATTGAATTTGTTTCTGCAAAATCTTCGGTGTCTTGATAAGGTCCGGTGGTTTCGGGAATCTGGCGAATTGTATGGTTTGCGGTATTCATATCATCATGGAGGTAAGTCTGTACTGGTGATATAGCAGATTGATGTGAATGGCTGTTGCGATCTGGGGTTTTATTCCTAGCTTGATATTTCAAGATCTGATATTTCTCCACGAGACTCTTGAGAAACCGTGCTTGCATGGCACAACCAGTCATCTGTGTGGCGCATTGCTGAGAGAATGTATCAGAAGAGAGGAGAATCGCTTGTAATGACTGTGTCTCGAGGTCAGAACGCAGGTTCTTGGGAAGAGACACAAGTAGCTATAATTTTAAGCGGTCAGATTATTACGTCAATTCATTAGAAACTTGGAGAATGTAAGTGAGATACCTTTATGAGGAAAATTGCAGCATAAGCAGTCATCACATGCACAGAATCTTGGACAAAGTAAAGCTGCTTGAGAGGCCCTATAACTTTAGAAATGTTATCTAGCATGCCAATTGCGCTTGATGAACATTGCCATAATGCTGACTTCGACACTGCAGTTCCTTTCCTCGCAGAATGGAGAGATTGTTGTAAAATATACGAATTGAGAAGAAGTCGAAGATGTAAACCATAGAAGTTGGCAAGGAACTGCTGTGGAGCGGCAACAGTCTCTGGTGGAATTAGTTAGTTATGTACAAGATATTGGATGTTGAAATTGGCAAACCATCTTCAAACTTGCACAACCAATCCTTTTCCCACCTGCTAATTTCAGTATTCAGGAGTCGAGATAACACTTCTGACCGAGGACTTTGAGCTTTTAACTTCATGGATGATGCAAGCTCGAGCATCTCAGCACCTATTACTCGTAGACAGACGAATGCTGAGAGGAGCATATCTCCGCCAGGTACAGCATATGCTTCTTGATACCATTCGTTCGCCTTAGAAATCAAATTGTTCTGGGCTATCATCCATGGTTTATCGAGTTGTAGGCTCAAACTGCGCCGGATTAGATTTCACATCATGATTTCATACTGGATGGAAGACTAACCTTCGATCATACACAAACAATACTAACCATGTCCTCTCAATGTTTCTAGCTTCCCTAATAGTAACTTCATCCGCTGAAGTTCGCGGCTTATGTGATACTGGCTCTATTTCGTGCCATCCAAGCTCAATACACATACGAATAGCATAACCAACAAGTGACCAAGTACGTATCTCCTCCGGCTCCTTCCAGTAAGTGAAGATCAGGATTGCTTGTACAGTTTCTGTGGACTTGATTCCCCGCGCAAATACCTTCCCAAGTAAATTCTCGGTATGAGACCTAAGTGTGGGATGAAGTGCAGGGTGAAAAGCCTTAGAGGAAGCTGACAGAATTGCTGTGAGGAGGAATGATGAGCGTTGGCGAACGTAGTCAAAGGTATGGAGCTTGGTATCTAGTTGACAAATGTATGGATTTAAACAACGCATGAAGCTACTCTTCGTCAGTGTTGCAACGAAACCGCCTGATACTTCTTCCTCCGTGAGAGGGTCGTGAACAATGTATTTACCTGTCAAATAATCCCAATGCAACAGGAAAACTGAGCATGTTACAGGTGATCGGATCATCAAAGCTATCCGCACTGCGAGTTGGCGGCCTCGTTGGATGGTGAGGTCTCAGAACATCTGGTACACAGAGTATGTTTTCTAAAGAGAACTTTCCGAACTGAGCTTCTCTGCTTAGTATCCCAACTTGTTGCAGTCCTCCATTGTCCCAAGACTGTGCGGTTTGAGGTGGAGAAACATCCGCTGCACTACTTGGTTTGGGACTTCGAGTATCACCACACAAATGTCTTGTCGTTGAAGACAAATTTTCTTGATCGGAAATCGGTGTCTTTGCAATTTGTGTATTTGCTCGGTAAGTATTTCGTTTTATCCTAATGGAAGTAAGTGCCAGACACACAATGTATTGCAATATATTAAGATCGATAATACCTTGTGCCTGGCTTTCTTCCCCTGCGGTGCTGCTCAAACACACACTCAAGTGACTTTCGTTTGCATCGTTCACATTTCTCACCGGTAGTAGTAGTTCTACATTTCAATTTTACACTTCTGCATGTTAAGCAGGCTATCTGGCTGAGATATTGTTGTCAGGATTTAAATCTTAAACTGTGTGCGAGTATGACTTGCCTGGGTAATTTCGAGCCAGAATGGCTTGTGTTCATAGGCTGTGATGAAGGCATTATTTTCAGAGAATTCATCTTGGTGACATTTCATTCCAGCCACAAATGTGATGCCAACCCCATCAAATACATATCAATCAGATTTGATATTCAGGGCGTATTGTACTAATCTAGATAAATCTCCGGGGAAGATAGATAGATAGCTTATCAGGAACCTGGGTTGGCTGTATCCCACTTTTGGATGCTGGTGGCCACATACATGTATGTGTGCGTTCAATAATTCTGCTGAATTCGTATCTCTTGGATTGTTACCAAGAAGCGCAATTGGGCAAAAGAAACCAACTATCTCGATGCTGGAAGGCCCGGAAATGAAATGAAGGAGGATGCTTTGATTTAGGAAGTTTTAGCGTTCGCATTGGCGAAGACAATAGTAACGTTCAACACGTGACAGCACATTATTACACGTTACTAAAGTGTGCCCATTCATATGCTGTGTAATGTTATCCTTCGAAGGTTTATTATTTGCAAATAATTATCGTTCTCAGATTACTGTCTATATTCCGCCCCACAATCACCCATCGCCTCGAAAACATCCGTTGCTTTTGATTTATCCAACACCCGTTGTATCGCTTCTTTATCCTCCACGTCGAGCTTGAAGGAAAAGGCTTTGAGATTCTCATCAATATGCTCGCTGATTCCCATTCTTGCGCCGATTATCACAGCTCCAACATAATCGTGATCTAGGATCCACCTAATCGCCACACTTGAAACAGAGACGTTGTGCTTGGAGCCAATTGATGCGAGAACATGAAGTAGTTCCTGAAAAAGTATCCACCCTCCCCATATGGTGATCATTTCGAAGTATTTGCGATGGCTTGGGGTCATATTCTCGTCGAATAGGTTAGGAGCAGGTTTTCCGACCCATTTATCTGCTAGAAATCCTCCGCATAATGAGCCATAAGTGAGGAGTTTGACTTTGTGTTTTCTACAACTTTCTGCCATCTTGAATGTGGGTCGCAAGTCTATTAGAGAGAACTGAACTTGGTTTGAAACTGCCTTGATGCCGCTCTCCAGAATTTTGCACATGTGATCTGTGTCAAAATTGCAGAGGCCCAGATTCTGGACGTTAGGATGCTCGTCTATTAATCTTGCTGCTTCCACGTATTGATGGTCATTGTACTACACTGCTCGTTAATATTCTTTTCCACTATGAAAGCTAGATGTCACGTACGTCTTGCCAGTGAAATTGGAGCAATTCCACAGTTGTAGAATTGATCGCAGCGAGACGCTCAGATATGTTCGCATCCACAACTTCTTTAGTTACCTTGATAGGTTCAAAGACTGCCCATTTTGTAGCACAGTATATTTTTTCTGAGTCCTCTTGCACAGACCGAAATTGCCCCTAAAGCTCTGTTAGCAAGCTAACTTACACTGATAGTATGTTCACTCACGAAGGTGACTTCAGCATCACCATAATGGTCAGCCATATCATATGCGATCAGTCCAGAATCCACGTGCTTCCTAAAATGGTGATCAATCTTCGATCTAGAAGCACTTCCCCAAGCAGGACTGGAGAACTGCCATAGCCCCATGAACATTCTAGGTACTTCAGCTGATCCCAGTTGGAATGATTCTAGTGTGCTTTTGGATGAATGAAATCCGTATGTTAGAGGGACTTTGTTCTTTTTCTGAGATTGACCTCCGTTTCCTGTTCCTTCAACCAACTTCTCAAGACAGCATAAGCCACGCTCAAAAGGAAATTCTTGCCCGCGACTAATTCCGATCCCTTTGCAAGTATAAAGTGCTCCTCGCAGTGCTGCAGTGGTTTGTGAATCCTTGGTGGCCATTGGACGTATCCCAGAACTGGTAAGAAGTGATTTATGTACTGCTGTCGTCGATTGCACAATATCCCCATCGATTGCTGCGAGAACATCTAGAAAATCTTCCCCTTCATTGGTTTTCC
Organism: Sclerotinia trifoliorum; assembly: GCA_905066765.1. NCBI lineage: Eukaryota > Fungi > Ascomycota > Leotiomycetes > Helotiales > Sclerotiniaceae > Sclerotinia > Sclerotinia trifoliorum. The sequence continues at coordinate 58,068 of CAJHIA010000042.1, read as the reverse complement.
CATCCCACTCCAACCTTTGTATTTGTTGTATGACGCTCGTGAGAAGCTCCACACTTTCGAACCCAAATCCACAGCCCATCAGACACCTGTATCTGCTTTGTATCCGCTGAAAATCTATGGTTGGTTTTGGTGATCCTTCAGATGTGGTAAATAATTCCGGTACAGATGATGGCCGGGTGTTTGCGAGATATTTCGATGCCAGTTTCGTGAGACAAGCTGTATTAGAAGTGTTTTCTCCTAAGATGCCCCGGAGTATCGACCGCAGACCTTCCGCTGGCATGTTTGCAATTATACAATCTGTCATCATATTGACATGAGCAGCTTTCGCCGGAGAGTTCACAACATAGTTTTCGGCTCCCATATTGCCGAAATGTGGTGCAATGAAGGGGGGATCGATTGATTGATCGTTAAGAGTCTTCATCTGGATTGAAAGTAAAAGTTCACATTTTGCCCCAACTGAAGCGTCTGCTTTTCAGTATATAGACTTCCCATTCATCTTTTCTCTTTCCGCATCTTGCCGCTCATCTTTACATACATAACTCATGATGAAGACAGGCATGTTTGAAGGTTATCAATAATTCTTGGTGGGGAAATAGCTTATCATTTTGAACACCGAGGCGCTAAAACACCCCTGAGTTGTTAGTCCCACTGCCCCCATCAGGGTCTTAATAATCCCCGATATTTTGCTTATCACTTTTGAACACCGATCCTTACATCCTGCTTATCTTCGCGATGCATCATCTGCAAGATACTTGTAGATTATTAACGTACTTCGACCATACCTGTTTCAATATGCACTATCTGAGCTCAATGGAGGTTCTGAACCCCTTGAATTATATATCATGTCGAGGAAAGTCCACTTGACATCAGAATATTTGCCCTCAACATTGCAAGGATTTACCAAGGGTAGCCCATTAATTGCAATTAACTTCTATTCATGAATTCGAGTTCAACTGGATCGGTAGATCCAAAATCACCGATCATGAAGTCTGAAGTATTCTCTCATCCTACGACTGATGTTGATACCGAGATGGGCTCAACCGATGATATAGGTGCCGGGCAGGAACTCAAGCGGGATTTGGAGGGGCGCCATATCAATATGATAGCGATTGCTGGTATGATTGTAAGGGTTCCCGAGCAGAAATTACAGGAATGATGAACTGAAAGTGTAAACAAGGGAACCGGTCTCTTTTTGAGTTCAGGTACCACAATCGCGAGAGCTGGTCCTGCCGGTGCATGGCTTGCATACATCTTCATGGGATTTGTGACTGCGGGAGTTAGCGTAGGTTTCGAGGATCTCTACATTCATGAATTCGGTGGACTAATTTCGCAAACGGTAGTACACAACTGGCGAGATCACTGCGTTCATGCCAGTCACTGGCGGATTCGTGCGTCATGCTACCGCTTTTGTGGAGCCTGCTCTAGGAGCAGCGACAGGGTGGAACTTCTGTACGTTTAAACAATACCATTTGTGATTCATTTATCTTATGAAAACTAGGGTATACAATGGCTATCTCAGTGCCAGCTGAACTCAGTGCAGCTGCGACACTTATACAATTTTGGGATTCGAGCACAAATCCAGCGGTCTGGATAACTGTATTTCTGGTAGTCATAGTATGCCTCAACTTCTGCGGTGTACGGATGTATGGTGAAGTAAGTTCTACGAACTACAAGCTGTCTATCGTACTAGAACTAATCATGCGATCTTAGTCCGAGGTAATTTTCGCTTCCATGAAGATTGCCCTCATCATCGGTCTCATTGTTGCAGGACTGGTTGTAGATCTTGGCGGTGGACCACAGGGAGAAAGACTTGGGTTTAATTATTGGAAATCTCCAGGCGCTTTCAACGAATACCTAGTTAGTGGTAATACTGGTCGATTCCTCGCCTTCTGGTCGTCTCTGATCAGTGCTGCTTTCAGTTATGGTAATGTTCAAGTGGTAGCACTTTCAGGTACAGAAACTGCGGATCCCCGAAAGATAATTCCAGATGCCACGAAGAAGACATTCTTCCGTGTCTTTTTCTTCTATGTATTGAGTATCTTAATAGTGGGGATGATAGTGTAAGTAATTATCCTTTATCTCGTTCCATTTTACTAACAATTTCTAGTCCGTATGATAGTGAAGCTCTATCTGTTTCCACCGGAACAGCTGCGTCGTCTCCTTTTGTTATCGCTTTCAAAGCGGCTGGGATTAAGGTCCTTCCTTCCGTCATCAACGCTGTTGTCTGCACATCGGCTATCAGTAGTGGATCCGCTTGTATATTCCTGGCATCTCGCACACTTTATGGTTTGAGTGCCGATGGCCATGCTCCAAAGATATTCATGAAGTGTAATCGATTTGGAACCCCGTGGTATGCTGTGGGATTGAGTGTTCTCCCATCACCTCTTGTGTACATGGTTGTTAGTAACCAGGCATCGGTTGTCTTTGGGTGGTTTGTAAACATTACCACAGTAGCTGGGTTAATTGGATGGGTCATTATCGAGGTTACCTATCTCAGATTCTTCTATGCTTTGAAAAAACAGGGTATTTTTCGTGATGGTATGAGAATTCTCGGCGCTCCTAATACTCCAATCACTAACGATATCGTAGAATTACCCTACAAAAGTCCATTCCAGCCTTACGTAGCATGGATCACAGGATTCATGGTATTTCTAATCGTCCTCTTCTCCGGTACGATTAACTACCTGAAGAAAGATTGTCTCGTGCTAACGGACCACTCAGGATTTGCTGTGTTCTTTCCTGGAAACTTCACAGCCTCTGGTTTCTTGACATATTATATCAACATTGCAATTTTCATTGGTAAGCTTGATCTAGGTCTCGCAAAGAAAAGAATGTTAACAAATTGGCTCCCAGTACTATACGCTTTCTTCAAGTTAGTCCTTAAATCTAAAGTCATTCCATTGGAAAGCATAGACTTCGAGCCCGAGCTAGAATCCATACGTCGATGGAAGGAGACATCGGATCTCATGGAGGAAGAGAAGAATTTTGTAAAAACGGTGTGGGATAAGATCTTCTGAATCTTTGTTGCGTGGGCTGCTGAACAGATCCCGGGAAATATCTTACCATGTTCAGATAATGGGAAATATTTGAAATCTTTTTCCTACTCTCGGTCCCCAACCATTGATTTCACGACTTATTTGACCAAGACTAAAGGATTTCTTACTCTTTTGCTAATGCTGGAGCTTTCAGTCGTTCAAACTGATTCTCTTGCAGAGCATATCCGGCGGCCGCCGGCAAAATCAATTCATTGCCGATCGCAGGTAATATCTCCACGTACGAGATTCATTTCCGTCTCTTCCGACTCAAGATGCCGAATTGATCATCACCATGCAGATTCCTCCCCGCACCTCGTATGCACCACCTCATTTTATGAAGCAAATTATAAAGAATGAGAGCAAAAATAGTAACTGCACCAATGCAACACGATATGCAGCAGCATTAGACTTCAGCCTAAAAGCGTTATTCTCCTCACTCTCCGCTATCGATCAAATGAAGCTTCAAAACATGTTACACTGAGTTAAGCAGATTATGAAAATCAAAATTATCTTCGAATCATGTCATGCTGATTTGAGTGAACTGTGAGTATATATACTGTTCTTGTCTCGATAGACATCGTGAAAGTGTCATGTCTTCAGACATTCATTAACTTGCTTCCTTTTACTCCACATAATATCATTGCTTTTACAATGAAGAGTTTAAACATACTTAGTACCATTGGTATCACTGGCGCTATTGCGCAAAAGTTTCCCGATTGTGTGCATGGTCCTGTGAGTATCACTGTTCCATCGAACTACAATCTTGAATGCGCTTTTACTTACGAATGATTATCAGCTGGCCAACAATACAGTTTGTGATGAGACCGTTGATCCTTATACGAGAGCCACAGCTGTAAGTTGGTATTTTTAACTTCTTACTACGCTTGTTACTGATATCTTTTAGCTAGTATCGTTATTTACTCTGGCAGAGAAAATCAATAATACAGGAAATACAAGTCCTGGTGTTCCAAGGATAGGTCTCCCAGCATATCAATGGTAAGTTTTAACAGTAATCCCCAAAATATATGGCTAAAGAAAGTTGTCAGGTGGAATGAAGCTCTCCATGGCATAGCTTATGGAACTCATTTTGCAGCAGCTGGCTCCAATTACTCTTATGCAACATCCTTTCCTCAACCGATTCTAATGGGCGCTGCATTTGACGACGCATTGATCCACGATGTAGCTTCTCAGATTTCAACGGAAGCGCGAGCTTTTAGCAATGCCAATCGTTATGGTCTCAATTTCTGGACACCCAACATCAATCCCTACAAAGACCCCCGCTGGGGTCGTGGGCAGGAAACTCCTGGTGAAGACCCATTTCACGTCTCCAGTTACGTCAATGCTTTAGTGACTGGACTTCAAGGTGGATTAGATGATCTACCATATAAGAAAGGGGTAGCAACCTGCAAACATTACGCAGGATATGATCTCGAGAATGGTGGCGGCATCCAGCGATACGCGTTTGATGCTATTATTAATTCTCAAGATCTGAGAGATTATTATCTTCCATCTTTTCAGCAGTGCGCTAGAGATTCAAATGTTCAGAGCATTATGTGTAGTTATAATGCAGTTAATGGAGTTCCGACTTGTGCGGATGATTGGTTACTGCAAACGCTTTTGAGGGAGCATTGGGGCTGGGTGGAAGAGGATCAGTGGGTAACTAGTAAGCAACGTTCTTTTTTCTCATAAAATTTATAGGCACTAATACATTTAGGCGACTGCGATGCCGTTCAAAATATCTGGGACTCCCACAACTATACTTCAACCCCAGAGCAAGCAGCTGCAGACGCCTTAAACGCGGGAACCGATCTTGACTGTGGTAGTTTCTGGCCAACCTATTTAGGCTCAGCATACAATCAAAGTCTATATAACATATCTACCCTTGACCGATCACTTATCCGAAGATACGCATCGCTTGTCCGGCTCGGATATTTTGATCCCGCATCTATTCAACCTTATCGCCAACTTGGATGGTCTGATGTTTCTACACCTACTGCTGAACAACTTGCACTCCAGGCGGCAGAAGATGGTATTGTTCTACTCAAGAATGATGGAATACTTCCATTGTTCTCGAATATCACAAATGTGGCATTGATTGGACCATGGGCCAATGCTACAACACAGATGCAGGGCAACTATTATGGTCAAGCTCCGTATTTGCACTCTCCATTGATCGCAGTACAAAACACAGGTTTCAATGTTACATATGTCCAAGGTGCAGATATAGATTCCACAAATATCACGGAGTTTACGGCAGCTATAGCTGCGGCAAAGAAAGCTGATGTCATCATATATATTGGCGGAATTGATAACTCTATTGAAGCTGAAGCAAAGGTACATAAAAAAAAGGGTATAGACGGGTTGATTTTGACTAACTCTTTTGATGATAGGACCGAAAAACCATTGCATGGCCCTCCACACAGCTTTCCCTCATTAATCAGCTCGCTAATCTCTCTAATCCACTCATTATTTCCCAAATGGGCACCATGATAGATTCCTCCTCCCTCCTGACAAACCCAGGCGTCAATGCCCTGATTTGGGCCGGCTACCCTGGTCAAGACGGCGGAACCGCCATTTTCAACATCCTAACGGGGAAAACCGCACCAGCAGGTCGTCTACCCATTACCCAATATCCCAGCGATTACGTGAACGAAGTTTCCATGAACGATATGAACTTACACCCTGGCGCAAGCAACCCCGGGCGAACTTACAAATGGTACAACGGAACCTCTATCTTCGATTTCGGGTTCGGATTACACTATACCACATTCAACGCTAAAATTACACCTCCCTCATCCAACACCTTCGAAATCTCTCATCTCATTTCCAACACATCAACACACAAAGATCTAACACCTTTCCTCACCCTCCCTATATCCATCTCAAACACCGGCACCACAACATCGGACTACGTAACTCTCCTCTTCCTCACAGGTTCCTTCGGTCCAACTCCATATCCTAAAAAATCCCTAGTGGCATACACGAGACTTCATGATATTAAAGGGGGTGCGAGTTCCACCGCACAATTAAAATTGAATCTTGCGAGTTTGGCGAGGGGAAATGAGAAGGGGGATTTGGTTTTGTATCCGGGGGATTATAAGGTGCTAGTTGATGTTGATGGTAAGGATGAATGGAGTTTTACTTTGAAGGGGGAGGAAGTGGTTTTGGATCGATGGCCCGAGAAAAAGAATGGGGAGTGATTGAGATTTGAATAGTGTTCAGGGGTGTCATATGAGGGGAAAATGTTCTGTGGATTCGCTACTGGAGTCCTCTTTGAAAGAATCAAAAAAGGGTAGTTTTAAAATTCGAGTAATGAGAAATGAAAAAGCTTGGGATTTGTCTGGTTCTTCATCATCCTCGCTTCGGCACTCTGGCGTAAAGTGTCTTGCCGTATTGATGATATTAACGATATGAAATTTCAGTAGAATAAGTACATCTAATAAGAATAGAAAAAGTAAATAGTGACAAAGTATTTCCTACCACCCTAACCAAATAGACTAGAAACATGTATTCAATCGGGAAAATTTCCCTACACCTCATTCCCACCACCGATATTCAAATGATCTCAACGCTTCGCTAAATCAAAGAGCAAACCATGCGTATACAGAAAGTCAACTTCATACTAATTTAATTCATAAGAGGCAATACCTAATGATTAATAGACTCAGTAATGCTACAAATGATTGAATCTTCCATTCACATACAAACACGGTTTCTTCACACATTATACAACAAAATAAAAGAGATTATTCGTTATAATTACCCCGCTTCCAGGAAACATACTAGTTGTTTTCACAAATTATGAATTAATATACAATGACCCATCACCACCACAATAGCACCAATTTATATTTCTAACTATCTTCCTACACAATGGTAAGATTTTACAGGAATATAAAACAAATATCTATAAACTTACTTATGTTAATTGCCCTTGGCATATTATGTATACCTCAACGGGTTTGAATTTGCACGGACTAATTAACACTTTAAAGACGTGGGAAGATCTAAGAGTCTACAAAATCATGATATATCTTTAGTATCCATTCATCTATAGAAATCCCTCTACATGTATGAAGCAACCCAGACCCAGGAGGAAGTGGCTTAAAAGAATTAAATTACTCAGAAAATCTATCTCATGTACATTCTACTTCCTACGAAACTATCACCATACAAATCAAAGAAATCCCCCTCATTTCCATCTATTCCCTAATGAATTACATCCCATCGCTTGAAAACGATACCAAAAACATCCCACAAATAACACCCAAATCACATAAACCATCCCTCATTCCTCTATCTAGCCCATAGCACAAGCAGTACCAGGACAATACCCATGACTACAAGCAAAGGCACAAAGTCCCAAATAACTATCATCCTCACCTTGCAACGGTTTTCCAGAAGGACTACTAGCCGGTGGTGCCGGAATAGATGTATTCGCATAAGTTGTACATGTACAGGGACCTGGAGGACAGTAACTATATTTGCAGCAGAAATTGCAGAGGCCGATGTAATTTCCTGGTCCGGTGCCTGCTACGCAATAGGAGGTTCCGGATGGAGAAGATGAGGTTGTGGATGTGCTGGTTGTGGAAGTGGTGGTGGGTTTACTTGTTGTTGTGGAAGGAGGTGTGGAAGTGGTGGTGGGTATACTTGTTGTTGTGGAAGGAGGTGTGGAAGTTGGGGATGAAGATGAAGATGAAGATGAGATAGGAGAGCCGTTAGGATTGTATGTGCAAGCGGTTGGGGGACAGTAACCGTGGTTACATGTGAAATTGCATAGACCTGAGTAAGTTGCGGGATCCTCGCCAGCGAGGGGATAGCCGGGCGTGTTGGTTACTGGTGGAGCGACGTTTCCAATAGCAGCGTAACTAGAGCATGTGCATGGGGTGGGACAGTATCCTAAATTACATGAGAATGAACATAAGCCGACGTAGTTTCCAGGTCCAGTTCCTGCTACACATGTACCGGATGGCACGGATGATGTCGTAGAAGTTGTCCTATATTACTATGTTAGATTTTGCGAGGCGATAGAATAGAAAGACCTACTTAGTTGTAGTAGTTGTGGTCGGCTTCGTAGTCGTAGAGGGAGTGGTGACTGGCGGGGTAGTAGTTGGAGGTTTGGTAGTAGTTGGCGGAACCACAGTTCCTCCTCCTGGTGGGGTGGTTGTGGGTTTAATGGGAGCAGTTGGCAATGATGGCGTGGCGCTACACGTGCTAACATGAAGTCCAGCAGTAAGAGAAGCTAAACCATCGTGAAGAAGTGGATCAGAACGTCCATCTGGTACTGTCCCAACATATGCGTTAAAGTTGTAAATGCCACAGATGCAAACATCTGTGACATCATGAAGACTAACAGCTTCAAGTAAAATTTGAGTGCCACGTTGAAGGAAGAATTGCTGTTTGCCGACTCGCATATCAACTTGGTATGCTGAAGCTCCGGCTGGTGCGTTGAATTGTTGAACATTGTCGCCGGACATTACTGTGACGATTCCGGGAGCTGTGAGCATAGCGACAACAAATACCGAGTCTTGCATGTCTTCCCATCCATTTGGTCTACCTTGAAAGTAATTTCCACTACTATTGCTAGCTGGTACCATTGTAGTATCTGTAGCATCACAGTTAAGAGTGCGGAGATTTGGTCGATACCAATATATGAGCTGATCGGAATCAATGTAGCTGTTCGGAGATGAAGCACCAGCATGATAAGCAGCGATGAATGGTTTTGCCATGTCTAACCAACCATCGTGAGGCCTATTCGTGTCAGCTCCTAGTCTCTTATATTTACTATACAGCACTCACATATCGTTGACCCATTTTGAATTTCCATCATCGAAATGTAAAGAATCCAGGGGACCAATATAGTGAGATTCGCCATAGTCATTCCAGGTAACAATCTCAATATACTGGGGTCCAAGGGTCAATATTTCGTTCCAACGATCAAACCATAAAAGATCAGATGGAAAGATCCAGTTTTTGCTGTATGGAACTTCCTTTGAAGTTGTCAACTCAATTCTTCATGATGATAGACGGATACAACTCACGGGTCCGAAATGAGTGCTGAACCAAGGAGAAACCGCTAAAAGACTACCTTAGTTTTCATATTCCACTTAGACGCCGAATACATACGTGCAATATATGGCTTGCCAGCCAGTGCCTTGATGTAGGCGGCATCACCTTCTTCAACAGTGACGTTGTGGCCTGGAGTGGGTGCTTTGTTGTTTCCATCGTTGGGCCATCCCTAAAAACGCTTTTAGTTTTGATCCGGGTGGAGAAGGAGAACTACTAACCAACCAGTTCAAAGCGCCATCAATTGAACTGAAGTTTGTTCCCATCTCCGGGTGAAAGTTAGGCGCAAAGAAAATTGGAATACCCGCGCCAGCTCTTAGAGCCGTGATATCAAGTTGGTCACCGGCGAATGATGATGCAAATGCTTTGCCATCAACAAATAGTTGAGCTGGTAAAGCTGCATATTTTGCAATCATTTGTCCAATCTGCGTTGCTTGACTGGACGGGTTCCACCAATTGAAGTCAAAAGATATAAAAACTTTCATTTCATTATTGGCGGCAGACTGATATGCGAAGCCAAGTTGTGTGTCCGTGTATGGGTCAACTCCGATGTTCAAAGCAAAGGCATCGATACCGAGAGATTTGGCACGCTGCATATCGCCATCGTAATCTTGGGGACCGACCCGTTCACCTACAATACCAATCTTGAGAAAAGGTTAGTAGATGAGTGAGATGAAAGACGACATCGGACGGGCAGAAAAAGGTTGCCTTGAAATTTCAAGCTCTACTTGCCATGAAGTGACAAAAGACAAGTCTATCATAAGACTGTCTTTCCTCAATAGGAACTACATCATAAGATGTGGGAGCTGCAATAGCAAAAGTTGCAGAGAATATTAGCAAAATAGCTTTCCAGAAGGCTTTAGTAGATAACACCATAGTCGCTAGTATCGCGAACTACTGGAAGTGAAGACGTGAGAAGAGTAGGTTATTTGATGAAGTTTAATTGTTAGAAAAGTATGGTTTCTGTAAAAATGAAAGTAAAACGGAAAGATGGAAAGGACAGAAGTGGTTGCTTTTATCATTCAGAGGTTCTTTGCAGGTAGAGTCGGTAATCTACAGGAACCAATATTCCTACTATCCTAGGTGATCGTCAAAATTGGCCACGAGAACAGTGCGAGTTATTCACTTTCACCTCACGACGTTGCACAGACGGTAATGATCTTTGCACGCTTTGCTGCTATTGGGTGTGATGATATTATATTGACATTTGAGAAACATACGCAGCGGCGTGAATACCTAATTGAATAACTAACAGCAGACGACCTATTCCCCCCGCAAATATGCTAATTTACTGATTAGCGAGGGATGAAAGATCATATGTACTATGATCTATACTACCTACTAGCTACCAGATGATATGTTGAAGAAAAGTACAATCTCTGAACAGAGCAACGTATCAATTAAGAAGTTCCATCATACTGTAACTTTGTACTTGGCGTCCTCGCTAAGCTGAACGAACGCCGGAGATTTCAAATATGACAGGATTCAATCTGAGGAAGGGGATGGAGGCGACTTCCCATGTTGGGATTGTTTAGGAAATTTTAATACGATTAGACGGAATTGGGGTACAATCACTTCCTCCAAAGAGACCAGATATTTCACCTAATCATGAGAAATAGGTAGATGCGAACCAAAACCAACAGGTGTATCATGTGTGTCTTCAGCACCAGATAATACCTCCCGAGTAGTACTCGTTGTTGCTTTAAATTGCGTTTGTGAACTAAGCCGTCGGGGAGATTTCACCATGTGGTCCTAGACTCACGAGGAGAAAAACTTCGATTGGCTACATAGCCAAATTTGACAATTTTGACACTTAAAAGAATGTCAACAAAACAAACGTTACACTCAGCATATGCATCATGCATCCCTAAATCTGAAACTACGCAGTAGATATTTATGGTCATAGATTAGCCCGTCTAGATTCCCACTCAGGAACGCCTTTCCAAGACTGTGGGGTATGAAACAAGCATTTATCCGGGGAAATCATTCACAAAATGACGCGGCGTTTATTGTCGTTTGTATTTCTCGACAGGATAATTTGGAGAGGTCATCGGATTTGGGTGAAATTGCAGATATTGTGTTTTGAGAAGAGAATGATATGTTTGCTGATCACAAGGTTAATTTTGACGGGCCGACTCGCGTTTGTGTTGAGCTTCGGCAACATTTGAAAGAAGTAGGAGATCTAACAGAGTCTGGAATCAAAAATCTTTCTACTGACGGTGTCAAAAGATGGTCGTTCCCGATGTCTTATTGACGGAATGCTGCTGATGGAGAAAAGGTCGCAGTGAGGAAAGGGAGGAAGAATGTGATGTCGGGATCGGAGGATCAAAGTTCCGAGACAACAAAGTCCTATTTGAGGCTGTTGTATATATCAGCTGAGTACGATCGTCCCCCTCTTCATCTCTTACTCGCTTTACCATCCGATGCATATAATATCTTATATCAGCCGTCTTCATCTGGGTGTCAAATCCATCGCTAGCCAAGTAAAACCACGTTTTTAAAAACGTGACTACCATTGCCTGTGCCACATCACTGCTTCTCCACAACCGCGAGCCAGTATGATTTTTTCTCAGGTCAAAGCTAAGCTCGGCCAAGTCCGTTGCAAGTACTGACCCGAGATACGAGTGTAGATCATTGTACTGCTTAATCCTTCGAATCCATACTGATGTCGATCAAGGCCATTTTACGAACTAGTATTTTGAGCCTTGCTTACTATCGACCTGCCATGAGGGAGAAAGGAAGAAGCTTCGGATAAGATTTCCTACTGCGATTGCTAAAAGAGGTTTGAATGACGTCATTTGCCAGGAAAGTAGGCATGTATCACTGTTTATGCTATGTCCTAAGGGTGAAGATGATTGTCTGGATATAAAGAACCTACGATTTCCAAAATCACGATGTAGTTTCATCAACAACATTCAAAATGTATTTCCACCTCCCCTTCATAACTGCGTTTCTTGTATCTTTTGCCTCTGCTCGATATGGTTCTTTATTAGAAAGTATCGGAACTGGACCAGGACCTTGGCAAAATGCCTCCTACTTTGAAGAATATAATCAATCCCCTAACGCCACGGGAAGCGGCCCATTATACAGCGTCAATACGTCTGTGGCTCCCCCTACAGGTCAGATAGTGAGCTGGGATACAAGAATCAACGTCACCGAAGTTCCATGGACTGCCAAGGAAACTGTGACGAATACAGTGATCTCATTCGATACACAAGATAATATTTTTCCCTCCAATTCCTCATGGCAAACATGCGTGATTCTTTTCACAAACGTGCCAAGAAATGTGACAGTCAAAGGTCAAAATGATCCAGGAGATTGCACGACGTTGTATACGAAAGAATGTATATCGGATTTCAATTCGGCGATCTTATTCGCGAGGCTATCAGCTGGTGGTCCCTGTCCAGGTAGCTTGCTTAACATCATACCAAATAGTTGTGCAGGATCAATAATTGCAGACTTCTCTACTGCACGTATGTATTTCCCGAGAGCTCATCGAATTTTAAAGAAGGTCACTAATCCAAAACAGAAATCGTATCAAATCAAACTCATGGGTCAGCCTGGATGTCCAGATCCAGCGATCCCCACGATTCCGCCGATTTCACCTTTTACGAAGAGGCGGTCACCAGAATATGGCCAATTCTGATAATGCAAAGTCCGAGCGAGGATTTTCGAGGAACTGGACTAAGCTTTTCTAACATGAGTTGTTTGAGAGCGAAGAATATAACTAGTGGGAGTAAAAACGTCAATGATGTTCCTGGAGCGGGTAGTAGAATGGCTCTTGGTGGATGGACATTATTCGTCGTGATGGGCGCTATGAGTCTATTTTTTTAATGAACCAGAAAGAGGGCAAGAGTCCCTAGATTCAATTAGATGAGAGCTAGGAAAGAGGAATCAATATCCGAGTCGTCTCCAAGGAAGTAAGATTCTTCCAATTTTAGCTGTTTTAATTAGAAAATAAAGCAGCTGCTACTTCTCCTATTGCTTCGTTTCCATTCATAACTTTTTATCAATTTTTCGGGAAGAGGTTCGTATTCACATATTGTGAATATGTGGCTTGTTTATTCACCTAGAGTGGATTAATTGCCAATTATTGCTAGATCGACTCAGTTTTACTTTTGTGCGGAAAATTCACTAGTCTTGATATCATCAAAAAATTTATGCCCATTATTCGAAGCCTATTCCGTGGCATGCTATTCATATTTCTGAATTTAGATGTGCCTACCCACATAGCACTGAAGTCAAGTGCTGCTAACCACCGAGATACAACTCATAGGAGTAAAAATGCTTTTATCTTCTACATCTAGCTACCATAAAGTTGTATTGATATATCAATCACAACAGCCCTTGCCCAAATCCCCATCTACACCCTGCTCATAACTCATCACTCATCCACAAATGATCTAGCTGCTCCTTGAATTGATCCGCATTTGAAAGCGAGCTATCACCCCAAAATGTTCGAATATTTTCAAGAAGCAAATCTGGAACTTCATGTGCTGCAAAATGCCCACCTCTCGAATGATTAACTTCATAAGTTACATTTGCCCATCGTTGGAGCCAGGAAGTCGGCTAGCGATGGTTAGTGATGTAGAAACATAAACATTCGAGTGATGCGTACCGTTCTATATCCTAAATCTTTGGGAAACGCAATAACGCCGACGGGATTGCTAATGTGTAGAAATCCTTCATTCAACCATGTACCAGCCTATGAAACAATCAGTCATCATATCCACCGAAACCCCGTTGAATATGCAGTTCCTTACCTTAGCAAGTTCCTTATACATCCTCATTCCTGCATAAGGCCCTTGAATGTAGTACATCATGGCCCACGTAATAATTTCCTCCGGCGTCCACACATACCCATCTACATGACTAAACATAAAATCATAAATCCACGCAGCAAATCCTACCGGACTATCCGTCATCGCAATAGCAAGTTGTTCTGGTCTTGTTTGTTGAATATCTCTATACCCCGCATAATAGTTATTATACATATCGAGCCTTCCGATTTGAAAGTTCTCCTCCTCACTCGTCGTCCCGTTTGCATAGCGTTCGAGATCCGTAGAATTCGGAGGCACGATGAAGAAATTTGAGAGTGAGGATACTACGCTAGAAGGAAACTGTCCGGCCATGTAGCGGAGTGTGAAACCGCCAAAATCACCTCCTTGGATTACATATTTCGAGTAGCCAAGTTGTTCTATCATGAGTTTATTAAATGCTTGTCCTGTTTCACGCAGTCCTAGACCGGGATATTGCGGAGCTGGAGAGAATCCATATCCTGGAAGGCTGGGTGCCACGACGTGGAAAGCAGGCATTGATGTATTTGAAGGGTTCGTTAAATGATTTATTATTTTGCTAACTTCGAGGAATGAACCCGGCCACCCGTGGATAAAAAGCAGTGGGATTGCATCTGATCGAGGAGATTTGTGGTGCACGAAATGAAGGGGAATAGGGTAGGTATAGTTACCGTCTGCATAGACAGTTGTGGTGTATTGGCTCAAATCTTTGTTGATCTGGTCTTGAACAGAGAACCAAGAGTAGTTATTGACCCAATAATCACGGATTGTGGTGACATTATGACGAGGAGGACCATCGGTGAAATCGGGTTGGTTGACATCGGTTGTGTATCGTGTCAAAGACGCTTTTAATGTGGTTTGTTCGATGAAGTCTGGATCGACTGATATCTTGAATGGCTGAGGTGACGGACCGAAAGTCGCTTTGAAATGTTCATTGATTTCAATTATGGAGGACTGATTTTCCGGCTGTAATATTGGAGAAGTTAGGAGGGGGTTAATTCCTGTAAAGAGAAAGTTCGAGCACGTGAAAAGAAGTGAGGAAATCATTTGCCTCTAGATGCGATGGGATCGCGGCATATGAGAACTACGACAGTGCATCGCTCTTCCCTTTTATACCTGTGGCTCTCCATTACACTCCTCGCACTATAACTTATCTACGTCACAACAAGGTTTGCCCAACATTCCCCGAAGCCTTGTGAGTAATCTGTACACCATTTCAAGAAGTTGATTACTCATCTTCATTTGCCCTTCCCGATGCAAAACAATAGTGGACATGTGCGGAGGTGATTACTGATTCTGAAGCGAGGTGTATTTGCACCTGCCGTTTATATAGTAAAGCCCCGTTATACCAGTCCAAAATATTTAGTTAATAAAATCTAATATATATGGACTCCCGATACATTAGGATCAGATAATAAAACATAAAGTAGAATTTATATATTCGTCCTAATCTTTTTAATTAATTAATTATATAATAAATCCATAAAAAGAGATATATAAGTTTTTCACAAGTAATATTCATACTGGAATTGTCAAATTTGACAGGAATTTTTCAAAATACCGGAATCCGATACTCATATACAAAACCCGGAGTCTAAAAATAATTGTAATGAACTGGCCGGTACGGAGTACAGTGGGGTTCTATCATAGTGATTACTCAACACCGAGTAGTTAACTTGTTGTCGGATGAATCTATCACCCGCCGACTAGCCACAAAAGCAGTTCGAACAGAATTCATGATTCGAGTGTGAAAGTATGCTTTTTAAAGTATGTATCATCATGAAGTTCAAGTTAGTATTGAATCATAAATGACCGGGGGATATCCACCTGCTTTGCTGCTCCACAATTCGACATTGGGTTTAACGGTTGATTTAAAGACGACCCCAGTGATTAGGGCATCCTAAAAGTATCGATATCTTTTCACTTGACTGGTTTAATATTCATAGATCCTAGGTAAACTCTGTACGAGCTGAGGTTGAATCAGGGGAAAGAGGAGTAGGTTAAAGTTAAACCAGACTTGATAACCGTGATAAATGGCGCTAAAACTTTCAGCTCACAGAAATAAACATCTGCGAATACTCATATATTTTTAGAGATAATAACCATCCAAAATCATTCTATTATATCGCTAGCTATCCGCCCTTTAGAGTATCCCAGAATATACACACGCTAGACGTTAGTGGAGGATTAGACACTATATAAAAACCCAGTGAAATTCCATATCCCCAGGAAGGAAGATTGAATTCTTAGCCGAAAACTCAGTAAATTGCACAGCTAGAGTATCAGACGTCGAAATTAAATTCCGAAAATGCAACAGGTTAAGTGTTACCAGCTTATTCCGTGGGTTTTGAAAATGCTCTAGAAGCCGCGATCCTAGATACAGACGAGCTAGAGAGCGGACCACAAGTACATGAAGGTGATAACTGTATAGAACTATCTAAACTATTGAACTTTTGCTACCTTTCATTTGCCAGCTAAGAAGAGCTATATCAAGACTGCAGATATCCGTGATTCCAAAGATATGAGCTCGCATCCAGACCTGTCGACGCCGCAACAAATATCTCTGCAAGTTCAGATTGAACTTCAGCTTACATGTTGCTATAACTAAAGCTAGCGCTCGCGTGTAGACAGGCATGGTATGGATAAAGCACAAGCTTAAGCTGAAAGAAACGACACAAGTAAAGACAAATTTCCCAAGCGGAGCTTCTAGGACACATCTAGTTTGCCTTTCCAGCTATCTACTCTTTACTTTGAGGAATCTTCCTCCTTTCCTCCATCGAAAATTCAGACAAGATCTCATGGCATGGTATATAACTTTGCCTAGTCATCTTTCGTACTCAAATCAACACCCCGTTGGCAAAAGGTGGCAGGAGAATATTTATAACATCCTGTCAATTCATTCCGCAATATATATCAAGTCCTTCATATTTCGATAAACATACTGCAGGCTGGTTGGTGCTTCAAAAAAAGCAAAAAGCAGATTAATCCCCATCTCCTTTCTCTACGCTCGAAAAGGCTCAGAGAAGAATAGATAGAAGCAACGAATGATACTGACACAAAACGCGGAAAAGAAGAAGTATAATCAAATTACCTCCCGGTACACTGGAGAGAAAAATAGCGAGAGAGAAAAGATAAGATCTTTCTAACCATACATAGAAAGTGAACCAAACAGCAGAATCTCTCACAACCCGCTAAAAGGGATACGAAGTCTTATATGGAATATAGAAGAAGATTATATATAAACATTTAATAATTAGAAAGAAAAAGAAGAATATATAAGTCTATATCCAACAGCTCAAAAATCCATCAATCATTATTAGATTCAAAAAAAATCTTCAAAGAATCCTAAATCCAAACCATCAAAACCCTGAATCTCAAAATTCCAGATTTGTACAAATAATAATGATCCCAAAATAAAATATTAAAAATTCCCACAAAGGTAATTAAGTCTTATCTTCAAATAGAATAAATATAATAATTAATCTCATAAATCATAATATTCTTATCTCTAGTAATATTAATGAATTATTAATAATCATTTGATCACAAATAGAGCTTTAAAGGTTTTCTTAGGAGGAGGGGGGTTAAGTATTTATTTTCTTCTGCTTGATTTTATGAGGAAGGAATAGATACTAGGTAAACTTGTTTTTGGGGGATTAATCAAGATATAAGATATAAGATCTCACATGCACTAACTTCGTCCTCATTGCTTAATCAGAGGAATAATCGTCGTGCACTATGTCATACTTCACGATGGAGATCGAGAGCTCAACAGGCGTTAATGAAGCTGCGTAAAACTCATTGAAAAAGACGATACATTCGACCAAAAGTACAATTTCGCCATGAAATGCCTTAGTTACCTTCCGCCCCAACTCCCAGTTCACCCCCTAACCCTTCCCCACTAGACGAAAAAAAGTTTTTTCTTTTCACACACCAGTCCACCCCAACAATCCCTTACTTAGCCCTGTCCCTAAACTCCACATAAGGGCCATCCTTCATACTCGTAAAACTATCCCTCAACTGAAACTCACCCCTCCTCTGTCTTCCCACCTCCAAATTCTCATTTCCTTCTCCAACCGTATATCCCTTCGCCATCCTCATCTCATACATAAAAACCACTCTAGCCAAACTCGTCATTAACTCTACGTATGCGACTCCTTTTCCGATGCATCCTCGAGGACCAATACTAAAAGGACAGAAGGCGCTTTGAGCAAGTGCTACTGAATCTGCTGTGATTCCGGGAGCGGAAGAAGGGATCCATCGTTCGGGGAGGAAGGTGAAGGGTGAGGGGTAGTAGGCTGGGTTGTGGTGGATGGTGTAATGAGGAGTTCCGACTACGTAGCCGGCTGGAATGTGGAGACCATCGATGTCGATTCCACCGGGAAGAACCTCGCGGGGAAGAATGCCGCCGACGGGTGGTGAAAGGCGCATGGATTCATCAATAACTGCTCTTAAGTACGTACAGCCATTGAGTGTAGGACTTGAATGAATCTCTTCCAGATCGGAAAAGGTGGACAGGATTTCCTTTGTGAGAATGTCTAATTTATCGGGGTTGTGAACCAAGTAGAAGAAAGCGGCCGCAAGAGCCGCTGAAGTGGTATCAGATCCAGCGATAATGAGTAAATTACTCTCACCCCAAAGCTCTGGAGTAGTAAATCCCTGTCCGGTTTCTGAATCACGAGCATTGAGGAGATAGTAAAAGAAATCCTTGCGGTCAGTATCAAGTCCAATCTTTGTTCTTTCGGAAGCTTGAGCTCTGCTGTAGGCCATGTACTTCATTCTCTGGGCATAGATCTTACGAAAGAGAATTTTGCTCAAACCAATAGTCTTAATTATAGGGTATGTACCAGTCTAGATGATTAGTATATCTTCTTACTCCATGGATTGGGTGCTTACAATTAAGTGAGTGTGAGCAGCGTTTCCAATCAAGTCAATCACGTGACGGTTAGATGAATTTTCTAACATCTCAAATGCTTTTCCAAAACAAAGATCACCCATGACATCAAATGTCAAGTAGTTACACCAATCAGACATGTTCTGGGCGACACTCCATCCACCAGTTGATTTTTCTGCTGATGCTTTTGGTTGACCAAGATTAGTACAGAAAGTTCTAACATTTGCTAAAATGTACTTCTCCATGGTCTTGATAGCACTGTCTGAAAACGCATGGGAGAGAACCCTTCTTTTTCTTGCATGACTAGCTTTGTCGATGCTGCTGTGAGTGTTGAATGTATCCTTGGTTGGAGGAAACACCGCGTAGAATTGAGACTTCTTGACATTTGACTTATGGCCATAGATGGTTTTTAAAGCCGTGTTAGAATTGATTGAAAGGCTATCTGGGCCAAATCGAAATACCGATCCTTAAAAATTAGCATCATTGATTTCTCCCTAGGAACGCAATTATTTACCATATTTCTCATGACACCTATAAAACTCCAGATGTCTGTCGCCTTTCCATGCATGATATACTGAGTACCAATCCGTGATCTTCGCAAGGAATGGACCAGGATACTTTGCGAGAGGATGAAATGTCAGACGATAGATCGTGAGACTTGTCAGCTATGATGCGGTCAGCTTAGATTACTTGCATCATGCAAGGACACTCACATATACCGCTGAGATAGTTGTTGCAATTATCACAGCCCAAAAGAATCCGTTTAGGATAAAAGCCACGGTGAGTGAAAGATCCATCATGGCTAGCTTCCCTGTGATGATGTACAGAAAGATTCCTCCAGGAGTTGTTGTAAATCGTAGTTTAAGTATTAACCCGCGTGCAGCTTACGGCAATACTTACTTTCCTTAGAGCCACAAGATACTAAATGATTTAGATGATGCATTCAATGCATTGATCTCATTCATTCACCAACTTCGGCCCTCTGAACAATTGTTGCTCAGTAGGTAAAGAACGAAGAATCAGAAAGGAAAGAAATTGAGTCGAAGGAGTTGAGAAGGTGAGAAGTTGAGAAGGTGAGACAAATACGGTAATCAATCTCAAATTATCACTAACCTTACCTACTGCCGAGAAATTCCAAGTTGAGATACATAGATGCAAGTAAAGATCCACGATGCTTTCGTCTCTGTCCGACGATAACCGAGAAGCATAGTGAACGAAGGAAAGAAAGATCTTAACTTGAAGTCTTGAACCAATTAATTAATCGCAAGTACCTGCCATCAAACACGGATTCCTACCGCACATTGATGTCGGAATGGCAAGAAGCGTCGTACAAAGCCGAAGCAAACCTTACACAGCCATGTTGCGGGGATTGTGGGGTTACTAGGTTATGCACCTCGGCAGACACAAAAATACAAATAGGTTAGTTATCCTAGGCTTGAGAATCAAGAGGAATTGTATTGAACATATTGCGATGAGTGCAAATGATATAAACGTAATTATTCCCTGGGACAATCCTTCACACCTCGCAAATCATCGGAAGTAAGGGTCTTGTCTATGGAGAATCCACTTAGTCATCAACACCTTCTCTCCCTCATCCACTCAAATCCACCCATCAACACCATCCACCAAAAACGCGCAACCATTCCACCCCCGAAGTCAAAGTCCAAATCCAAATCCAAATCCAAATCCAAATCCAAATCCAAATCCAAATCCAAATCCAAATCCAAATCCAAATCCAAATCCAAATCCCTACTAAAACAAACTCACAACCCACGAATCAATCCAAACATCCATCTATCTATTTTAACTTTAACCAATGATACCCCGATGCCCAAAACTCAATTAATTTTAATCTTTAATTTTTTCCACCTCGACACACCTCCCCCCTTCATTTCAAACGAGCCGAGACATTGTCACAATATTGGTCACAGGATGATTGATGTGCGTGTGCTAATATTACTCAGAACACAGTAAGGATCATATCAAAAGTTTTGTTGCATATCTGGACAGCTGTCAAATGTTTAGAAGTGGGCCTTGGTGGGCGTTTGCGGTGGTTTGTTGCACGTCTTGACAGCTGTCAAGCGTGTAGAGTGGGGTTTTGGTAAGTGTATGAAGATTTTGAGCTCACAAGACAATTTATTATTCTGTAACCAAGAGTCTACAATTTTTACATGTAAGTTAATTCATTGACGTTCGAATGCTATGCCTTCACAAAGGAGATTGCCATTGTGTTCTTGATATCTTCATTTCATGCCGAAACAATCATGTCTAGTTTATCCCAAGATTCCAAACCCCTAAACACCTCATCAATTATCTCTCGTCTATATTCGTTTATGGTAGGCAGTACCCTCCATCACAAATAATGTCAGTTCCAGTGCAGTAACTTGAGGCATCACTGGCGAGGAAAAGGAACACCCCCTTCAACTCATGAGCCTCCCCTTCTCTACCCATTGGAATCTTATCCTTCCAAGTAGCCTTTGTCTCAGGGGGACAGAATTCCGAGATCTCAGTCGCGATATAACCAGGAGAGACGGTATTGGAGCGGGCAAACCCAACCCATTCTACTGCTAGGGATTTACCTGTATGTAATTAGTATCTCATGGAGAGAAGGAGAGAAAATGTACGAACATAAATGAATAACTGCAGCCTTCGCAGCATTATACGGGGCTTGCAACTGGGGAATGTTGACAATATGCCCACTCATACTCGCCGTTGCCACAAAACTTCCATAATTGAATCCTTCCAATTTCTTTCCGTCAATAGTGGTGCCCTCTTTCTTCTGTCTTCTCCAATGTTGACCCGCCGCCCGAGCACAATAAAATGTTCCATCTAAATCTGTTGTTACCACTTTCTTGTAGTGTTCAAGCTCTCCATCGAGAGCAGCGCCTTGAATCCATGGGATACCAGAATTTGCGATAAAGATATCGAGACGACCATTGAGGTCAGTTACAGCGGTGTTGACTGCTTCTTCGACGGCTTCAAATGAGGTAACATTGACCTGGTATGCTTTGCCTATGGATTCGCATGACGATTAGCCTTGTGCCACAGCACCTCGGATGATCCTAGTAAGCGGTAATACGAACAAGTAACACCATATTCCTTCTCAATCTTCTCTGCCTCCTGAATAGCCTTCTTGTTGCTGTTGTACCAAATAGCCACATTAGCACCGGCTTCAGCTAGCGCATGAGCAACTGCAAGACCGATACCAGCACCGGCGCCTGATACAATGGCGGTTCGTCCTTTGAGTGAAAACATAGGCAACACCTTGGATGTGTAGGTGGGAGCCTCGGTGAGGTTGTGTTTAAACTTCCCGTCGTTCATTGCTTCACCTGCCATTCTTGCTATTCGATACCTTCGCGTGGGAGAATATAGAGGAATAGTTTGTATTGAGGGAGCGTACGACAGCTGAGATGAACTTGTGCTTGAGAGTGATGGAATGAGGGGATATGGAGGTAAATATGGAGGAAGCTGTTTGTATGCGTAATAAGTGGTGGGGTCGCATGATGGGCATGTCACACAATCTCAGCAAGGAGATTGTCAGGGCAATGTGCAGGATGTGTGGATCATATTGAGGTTTTTGGACCAATTGTGAAGCAGCTGAAGGTGGGGAGGAGGGGTAGTGAATACCGTGTTTGTGCAATATGGTCCACTTTGTGAACACTAGCTAATACATCTTTCCATTTTGAAAGGTGTCTTCATGAAAAGAGTTTTCTCGGATAGCCTCAACGTCGCCATTCCGACGATGGTGATCGAAAAAGAGATGTTGATGTCATATTTCGTGAAAAACAGAAGATGGGGATGGAAGTTGGAAGTTCTTCGGTGTTGTTACCCCTGAATTTAAACCCCACGTTAACTGTTATCTTTAGCGTTCTTTCGGCATCAATGCGCTGAATACTGCGCCCGTGCAACGCTAACAACTGCCTATTCGAGACCCATTCAACCAACAACAAGCTAACTACAGCCTACAACCATCAGTGAGAATGATTTTATATTGATTTTATATTCACCTCTTCTAAAATCTAAGCATAGAATTTTGTAGATTAATGAAGTGATGGCAATACACCTGTAGAATTCCATGCCGGTAGTTAATATCTTGCAACACTAGGTATTGCACTCCCCCCATCCCTAATATTTAACTTGTATAAAATCCTTGAAGTTCCTAACAAAGTACGCGTCGAGATAAGATTGAGCATAGCTAATCACTCATCAATGCATGGGTTGTTGTCGCTGGTGACAGAGGATGTACGAGAATCTTCATTATTGATCCCATTTGCTCCATTAAGTGTCGTGGCCCATGGAAAACCATCGAGGATATTTGAAGAGAGTTGATTTACCTGGCTGCTATCCAGTGTCCAGTCATTTTCCCACTGGTTAATTCTACTTTCAATCCTTGGAAAGCTGTCTAATGGAGCTCAGTCGGGATCTTGCCCACCTGCCGTCAAATTAGATAAATATTGTGTATCCGAGTGTCGAGCTTCGATCATGAGAGGCCTTTGTCGGTAGTTACGAGATTATCCATCTTCCTATCTACGGACACTCTATCTTCGATGGCTCTACCAGTAAATCTAAGATATTATATATTTCCACACTCTCCTAAGCCCTCCTAACGAAAGTGCTTCGAATCTTAACGCCTCTACTTGGTTCGATGTATTTTTGGCTATTCCCATGTGATTCTTGTTGTGTGGTTACTTGCTTTATATTCTGTGTCCGTTGGAAACACCGTACTATCTTCCCTTTTTGTCAGCCGTATTGTCAATCACTTTTAATAGATTCGATCACTTACGGCTGTCATGGTAAGTAGTTAGCTCTAGGCAGTCTTTTCTTTTGTAAGTACCAAGCCATGCCTTATTACCTTATCTACGGAAAGATCACACAGAATCAGATACGATCACTTACCGCGAGAGTAGTAACGTCGTAGAAACCCCAGTATTCATCTCAAGCGGCAACGGTGGGCGACTTTGCACCTTTTGTAAGACTAGGCTTGTTGTGAAGAATTTCGTCCAAAAAATTCTCCATTCAATCCATATTAAATTTACTTGCACTCCCTGATACGACCCAAACATCTGTGGCATTCTTTCCTTTCTCCTGGAAAATTCTCGCTGGCCACATTTTACTATTGCGCAATTGAAATTGATGCTTGTCTGCGAGAGTAGCATCATAATTCGAACTTATGAAACTTGACTTTATGACCTAATGTGAAGTAGTAGCAATCTAGACAGCTTACGAGTTCGAATGAGTAAATTTTATGGTATTGTGAATGTACAACTATTCTTGACGAACAGAGAAGTGCTAGGAATACCGCCTATCATCGAAAGTTTACAAGATCATTCAAACATGCCACAAATCGTGGGTTCCACTATGCTACTCACTGCCAGACACCTTTGTATAAAGCACGGCACAGATTTTGGTATTGATCCATTGGCCAAACTCCCTTTCCTCTCGCTTAAAGAACACCCTACACTCTCTTGTCACTAGGAGGTTTCTAGAAAATTTCTATGGCTGTTCTAGAGATACTCCCGTGCTCATTGATCATGCATCAGTTTTCTCAATTTTTTGAGTACCTAATATGATTTATCATAGGATAGATGGACTGCCAGCTAGGGGTGCGAACTTGCCGGAATATGGTACTTGAAATTCTTGTACCGATATCAAGGTAAAACTTTACAAACGACCAGAAAACGTCAAAGTAACTAAGATAGGTTTCAATCATTAGACTTCCAGATCATATCAAACTGTTGGCGCTATGTATTTCTGGAAAAAATACATCCATTTACCTGCAAGTCCTTAGCTATATGGAGTAGATCGTTTTGTGTTCAAACTTAGCACTGAAAAGCGGCGTCCCTTCCATCTCTGGAGGGTGCTTGGTATACAATGTCATCGACAGACATTTAGCAAACCCCGCGAGCTCTTTAAAAGAAATAATAACCCTGTACCTTGCAAAACAGAATACCAAACACAGGAGTCCGATATCCACCCCACCCACCCCGCGACCCGCTCAGTACCGCCCCGATGACAACACAGCATAGTTACCTAGTAAACGAATCTGATGCCGCTCCGCCCTGCCATAAATCCGCAGGGATACTCCTCTTTCCACTTCGAATGCACACGATACCGGATTACTATACACCGCTGTTCAAAATAAATTTACCATCGCGGCCGAGTATGTTGGTTCGTATTCGTGTCACCTCCGTCCTCTGCATTCCTTCCTGGCGTGTGCTGTTTCCGTGCGGTGCATTCTTTTTACACACGGCTGCTTTAGTTTGACTTGTCCACAGAGCGGATTCCCCTCCCGGAATAACCTTTCAGCCCTCTTTCAACATTCGCTTGGCTCCTTACAAATTTTCTCAATCCATCTAACTGTGCCAATTCTAGCTCCCATCTATCCCATGCTGAACTAGCAGTCTTCCGGTATCAAGTATCCCTCTTTTTGTGCTTGATCTTGGTATCTGATATCTCTCCTATATCTCACCACTCCGTAACATAGAAGTCAACTTGATTAGACTTTACTTCTGGTACTTTTGCCACGTTCATTTTTCTAGCATCCTAGTTTTGCTTTGTCGCACGTCGGTTCTATCTCCTTCACCTCCCACAAAATCTCATCTGCATTTGGTATTAAATGCTTGTCCCATAGTATTTTGATAACATCTTCTCTGCTTTCTGAACATGATCGATTATAATTTAGGAATAGACGAGCCGCTGCACAAATCGGTCCTCCAATCTAAATGTTCATCATTGTACATCAGACTGATGAAAACAGTCGAAACATTCAACACTCATCCGAGTCAATCGTAATTTTCGGTGAAGACATTTTCAGGACGGAATCAGTTCAGCGACAAGGGCTCGATGTTTTGAATAATGCCTTGCTCCTTTAATCGCTGAATATTCGAACTATGAAAATATTGAAAAGCTACCACCCGAAGACGGTGGGCAATCAAACCAAAACGGTACGGGAGCAATTATATAATATGTACTACTTAGCACTATCCCAACAATGCTGGTTGTGAAAATACATCAACCCTGTCTATCGTGAGAGGCATTTAACGACCAATGTATCCTTGTAGTACATATTCCAGATGGTGTTATGAATAAGACTTGGTTTCTTTACAGTTTATTAAAACATACAGCAGGAACAGGGCATAATAGTCTGGGAAATGTAACCGTGGGAGTATTCGCTGTCCTCAAGTGACCATGCGACATCATGAAAATTGATGACTTGGTTGTTATGGATGTCTTGACTTCATTTCCGGACTAGAGCTACACCCTCGAAGGTCCTGTGCGATTTATTGGGTGATCATCTGTTCTGGTGACATACCATCGTCTCCCAGCACTTTGGCCTTCTGCAGAGTAGCTACAGTTTTCTGGATAACTGCCACATCCACTTTCTTTGTGCTACTTGCAAACTTGACTGTCTTTAACCATTCCTTTGCATCCTCTTCGCTATAATCTAACGAAGTACTAATGTATTTCACTGCCTCATCCTGATTCTTTTCAAAATACTTGACACCTTTGTCGATCTTCTCAAACATGTCATTCAACCTCTTATCATCTGAATCTTGTAATACATTTGTGCTGGCAACAATCTTCCAACTGCTCCATGGTGTATATATTTCTCCGATTCGTTTGATCTCTCCACTATCGTAATATCGTTTCGAAGTAAAGTGTTCCCACATGAAGAAATCCACTGTACTGTCGTTCACACCATTGCGCAACTTCTCGAATGTCTGTAAGGGGACGACTTCGAAAGGCCCTTCGGACGATTGGCTTTCATTGAGCCAGCCTTGCTCATCGGCGAGAACGAAACCCATCACATAGCTCCCGCTTCCTATCCTCGAAACACCGATTTTGCCGTTCTTAAGATCTGCGACGCCATTCAGAGGTCTATTTGCGCCCGTAGAGATTGCCCAGCCTATTTTCATTCAATTAACCCGCCGTCCTCGCAATATCAACATACGTGCCTAAAGAAGGGAAGGACATACACAATGGTGTTTCGACATAAGTACCAACGATTTTATACCCTCCATCGCCTTCCAGATCCGATTTGCCCAACCCAGCTACCCATCCTTCAGTAAGACCAATCCCTACATCAATTTCCCCTGATCGTATCGATGTGATCATATGCCCTGTGCCAGATGGGAATGGGATCAATTCAGCATCGAGACCGAAATACTTTTGCGCGAAGTGAAGAGGGGTAGAGAAATGTTCGGGGACATATCCGATCTTGAGTGGTGTTTGCGCAGTAGCCATGACGAGGGATCGATGCGGGTTATAGGATTCCGAACAGGTTTATGTAATACCTCTAGAAACTTTGACTATCAACGTCGCTGAGGTATGAAGAGAGTGATTGAGAATCGTAAGTCTTACATTAATGAGCTTCAGGCGGTTTCTGACGGGTATTCATCGGCAAGGCGGGGTAAATATAATGATGGTACACTAGAATGGCTCCATTTTAGCGTACGCTTCCGCCACATATCAATTAACGAGATCTCTCCACATCGATTTACCTCTCAAACTGCGTTTCAGTATAACAGCACAACCAAGATGGCCTCAGCTACAGCACAACGACGTTTACTTCAAGAATACCGCTCTCTCACAAATAATCCACCAGAGGGCATTACCGCAGGTCCAGTCTCCGAAGATGACTTGTTGTGCTGGGAGGCTTTAATACAAGGACCGGAGGGTACACCATTCGAAGGAGGAGTCTTTGCTGCTGAATTGAAGTTCCCGAAGGACTACCCACTTGCGCCACCTAGTATGAGGTTTCTCGGAGAAGTTTGGCATCCTAATGGTTCGTCTCGCTCATTTCGTTTTTTTTCTGCCAAAAATATGCCATATGAGTACATTATGATTTGAAGAAGATAGTGCTAACATGATTCATTGCCAGTCTATCCAAGCGGCCTCGTTTGTATATCTATTCTCCACCCACCCGGAGACGACCCAAACCACTATGAACATGCATCCGAGCGCTGGTCTCCTATTCAAAGTGTCGAGAAAATCTTAATAAGCGTCATGAGTATGTTAGCGGAACCAAATGATGAGAGCCCGGCGAATGTAGAAGCTGCAAAGCAGTGGAGAGAACACAGATCGGAATATGAGCAGAAAGTACGGGATGGATGTAGAAGAATGCTTGGGTTGTGAAAGGGATTATGCGTGTTATGGATGAAGCCTTTGAATCCCAAACTCAGATAAGACGACGAGGTCGGGTTACACTGGTACGCGCGAGGCTGGCCATCTGAATGGTAGGATTCGCTATCCTAACATCGCTTTCATCACACGCAATTTGGGACATCGCATTAGGGCCAACAATCGTATGTACACAGAATATGAACGGGTGGAGGGAGTTTGGGCATTGAAGGTATGGTGTTCGGTGCTAGGGATCAGGTTGTTAATGCATTATATACGAGATGGATATACGGGCGATATATAATAAATTCCCTTTACTGTCTTCGATCCGAAAAACTTCCCAGGTGTGAAAATCATTCTGAGGCTAGGAAAATTTAATCTCAGGCATCTACTCAAGCATAGGAAATTATGCTAGTCATTATCACTGTCCTCGTGATGACTCTGAGAAGCCATTAGACCTTTTAAACTGCACAATTGTGATTAGATAGAAGCGAGAGGTTGAACGGTAGCTAAACGAGCCGTAGATGTCATGAAAATATTCTCATCTAGAAACGATCGAAAGAGAGTCTGGAGTTGAGTTAGGTGTAGTCAGTCTTTCACATAAATGAATGGGCGCTAGGCCTTTTTCCAGATGTGCAACAACGAGAATCCAGGACTAATTAGACACGAGTTTGTCAAGAGAGATCAGATAACACTCAATTAGACCTTTTTGCCATATCATCGATATATGGCGTCGGCACAACTTGAAGAGACAGAAACTTATTGTAACGCCGTCATTCTCTCAGCCTCTTGCCTCACGGCGCTTAAGGGTAATTTGGTCTCGAAGTGCTTCAGTTTTTTTGGTACGATGATGCGGTTGATGCTTTTATTTTAAGGTTAACGAGATTGTTTAACAATCTATTTAAAAGAAGAAATATATTAAAGCTAGTATATAAAAAATTATTAATTTATTTTTGATAATTTTTTTCAAAATTTTCTTATAAAATTATAAAAAATCTGAAATCTTCAAAATTCATTTATATTTATATAATGAATTTAATATTGAATTTCATTAGATTTTATTAATTTAATGTAAAAATTTTGACAAATAAAGTTTTTAATTTTTATAAAAAAATAATTCATCAGGAAATAATCTGAAAATAAAATATTAGACTTTTTAAATTATTTCAGTTGATTTATTTCAAATATTATTTTATTGATTAATTATATAATGTACTATATAAAGCTCATTTAGAAATTGATCAATTAGATTTTTTGAAACGGTTCGCTTATATCATCCAATCAAAGAGTGTAGAAACTCGGGAAGAGTGTCAGTGTGGAAAATAATGCAGCGGGCCTCTTACTAGTAGCCAATCAAAAGCCACATGTGTATTTCGATGAGGCTGATCTATGCAAGTCAGATTCAAATATATCTCAGTTAGAATACACGAATTTCAGTCTGAAGATTTCATATCAGTCATTTAAACAAAGCCAAATTCTTCATTGTTCTTTGTTTCTCCATTTGAGATTCTGAGCACCATGAGCTTCGGTTTCGGAATAGGGGACATCCTCGCCGTGATCGAGCTTGCCAAAAATTTTACGAAGGGGCTTTATCAATGCACCCAGACAATTCCAGGATATTTCTACCGAGTATGTAGTTCTAAGTTTAAGTCAAATGATAGCGCCTTATCAAGTTTTACAGGGTTAGAAATCTTTCCATTGTGCTTCAGGATATCGAGGACGAGCTATCAGTGCCAGACCTCAACGCCAAACAAGCAAATGAACTAAAAGAAAAATTGTTTATGGTTTTCGAGGTGTTCTGGAAAAGCTACAACGGACATTGAGCATATGTGGCGAAATAATATCAGATTCTAGTAGCGTGGGAAACAAGGTAAAGAGAGCTTAGAAAAGACTTGAATGGGAGTTGGAGGATATCAAGGAGCTTCGGAGTCGTATTGCATCAAATGTTACCCTGTTGAATACGTTTCAAGGGAAAATCACAAGATAACTTATCTTTCCATGCATGTATAGCTTTTCGACTAAGAGTGTTTTAGCAAGATATTGAACGACATAAAAACGAACGCAGATCAATTTTATGAGCGATAGGACATTCGAGAACTTAATACCGAATATTTAAAAATTCTTGATTGGCTTACTCCAATTGATTATGCTTCTTAACAGCAGGACTATATGAATCAGAGACAATCAGGAACAAGACAATCAGGAACAGGACAATGGCTTCTAGACTCGCCCGAATTCAAACAATGGGTAGAGTCCGACAAGCAGAAATTATTCTGCCTAGGCATTCCCGGCGCTGGAAAGACAATGCTTACACCAATTGTAGTCGAAGAACTTACGAATCGCTTTGGAAATGACAAAAGTGTTGGTATTGCATATTTGTATTGCAAATTTAGGCGTCATCACGAGCAGAAGGTTGGTGGTTTGATGTCAAGCCTTCTCAAGCAATTGGCTGCATTCCAATCTTCCCTACCAGGCGATATTATAAATCTTTATAATGAACACAGAGGCGCGCGGACCCACGCATCATCAAGAGAGGTTTCTAAAACTTTCCAGTCTGTCGCTGCTCTCTATTCCAAAGTTTTCATCATTGTGGATGCGCTTGATGAATGTTCAATGGCCGATGGCAACTGAGAGAGGTTCCTATCGGAACTTTCCAATCATCAAAAAACACGCCAAATTAGCCTTTTCGTGACTTCAAGATATGTTCCTGAAATTAGAAAAAAGTTCAATGACTCTCTAATGTTGGACATTCGAGCAAGCGATCAAGATGTGGAGAGATATTTAGATGGTCATATTTCGCAGCTACCTGAATATGTGCTTCAGATTTTGGAGCTAAAAGATGAGATAAAGGGTCATATTATTAAAGCGGTGGATGGAATGTATGTAGTTCCTACAAAGTAAATGAACAATGCTTATTTCTATTACTTTTAGGTTTTTGCTTGCACGACTACACCTTCAATCCTTAAGAGAAAAAAATTTCCCAAGGCCATCCGGCAGGCTTTGAAAAGTCTCCCAGCTGGATCAAATGCGTACGACTATGCATCCAAAGACGCTATGGAGAGACTTGAAGGCCAGCTTGAAGATGAAAAGGAGATATTGCTCGATACAGGCAAACTAACTAGCGATTGTCATGATGTTCTTGACAAAGCACCATTCTCATATGCTGCTGAGAATGGACATGAATCAATAGTCAAGCTCTTGTTCAATACGGGAAAAGTTAATCTTGATTTACAGAATTATTTCAACCTTCAAACACCGTTTTTATATGCTGCTGAGTATGGGCGTGAGGCGACACTTAAGCTTTTGCTCGAAACAGCTAAGGTTCAAATGGATTCGCCCGATCGCGATGGCCAAGCACCACTCTGGTGGGCTGTTAAAAATGGGCACGAAGTAATAGCCAAGCTTCTAGTTAAACAAGGCGCTAGTGAAGATATTGTTTCTATAGATATGTTTTCTACGGATACTATTTCCAAAGATGATTCGTCAGATGATTTGACAGATGATTCAGCAGATGAATCAATAGGTGGACTCCATACAGTCGATGAGTTGTTTACTGTACCCTTTTGGGAAAATTAATCTAAACTAAAAATAACAAATTGATAAAATTATAATCTAAAAATTACATATTGATAAAATGAAATATAAATTTTTAATTAATTATAAATTTTTTCAAAATAACTTTAATTATTTTATTTTTATTTTTAATATAATTTTCTTTTTCTTTTATTATTTTGTTTATTTTATAAATTAAAAAGAATGTGAATAATTGAATTTTAAAATAGTAATTTAATATTATTTATTTATTTTAATTCAAAATAAATTTTAAAATCAAAAGTTAAACATTAATTAATTTATTATAATAAATAAAACTATAAATAATAATTTTTTTTAAATTTTTATATTCACAAATTGTAAGACTTATAATAAAAGCTTTGGAATTATAAAATCTTATAGAAATTAATTTATTACTTATTTGAAACGATCTATTTATCTTATAACTTTTCTTTAGTGTTTTAGTGGTCCAAGAGGGAACCGCTTACAATCAATACGGCATAACCACCGCGGTCAGTAAGTTCAGTACCAAGTATTACAGCAATACAGCACTACGGCACTACGGTTTCACATAATTTTTTTTTTAGCTTTCTATTCTTCAAAATATCTATTTATACAACGTTCGGGTCCTCCATCTTCATTTCTTTCCACAACTAAGTTTTTACAAATTCTTTGACGAAACTTCCTTACATACCATAGAAGAAAACCGCACATATTAAGACAAGCAATTCAGTAAGCTCAGTCGATTATTTCTATCTCGTCAAACCTCTAGACTAGTCAATATGTCTGGCAAACTCCAGCCAGACATTGCTGTTCTGCCCACCCAGAACTTTCAAAAACGTCGTACTCCACTTGCTCGCGCAGAAGCATCTCGTAGACTCCGCACACAAGGACAAGATGTCAAAACATCCAAGAGTGTTAATATCGCCCTTAAGGAGATTTCAACTGGTGTTAATGCACCTACCGTGACTCCAAAAGTTAGGTAAGTCCGAAACTTATCTTCCAAATCTGCCTCGCTATTTCTCTTGATTTCCATTGACACAGGTACTAACACCATATCAGAGAGCTGCTTAAGGAATTCATTCTCTTTCCAGATCTTGCTGCCGAGCTGAGGATTAAGATTTGGGGACTTGTAGCTCGATCCGAGTCACGCATCTTTGAGCTAGTGTTCCACCCTCTCACGAAACAAAGCCACCACATCTTCAAAGTTTCAAAGCAAACCAACCGTGTTCCAGCAATTATGGAAACCAACAGGGAGTCGCGAGCAGAGGGAGAACGAATTTTTGAAAGGAGAATTTTCTGCAACTGGAGCGACGTTTGTGGCTTTTCCACTTTAGATACCATCTATTTTGGGGAGAGCACATGCATTAGAACGGTCGTCGACTTTTTCCATATATTTGGAAAAACGAGACTTCCTAGGATAGCTATGCTATGCACTGAGAATATTCACACAAAATGCGACTGGGACAATCTCAACCACCTTTTCCTTGCAACAGGTCACGGTGCAAAGTTTATTCGTGGTGGCTGCACAAATATTCAGGCTCTTCATGGGATACCGGAAGAAATTACATTGAATGACATGGTGCCAGGCTCATATAGCACCAGAGAAGTCTTCATTGTGATTAAGTCAGAATGTGACCAATATGCTGCAGGAACAATGCCGAATACACTCAGCTTTCGACCTGCCCTCCATGACGGCCTAAGGTGGGATGATAGGAGAGTGAGATACAATTGGACAATGAACATCGATTGCATCAATCGTGGCTTCGATATCGGGTGTGGGTCAAATCGATGGACGAAGAGAAACTGCCCTGATTTTAAATTTGTTTCTCTGGCTCCTGAAATTAACACTCGTAAAGGCCATAACCTCAAACATGACGGAATGATGGTTTCCATTCACGATATTCAAAAGCTGGTTGCAGATAGCGGAAAATTCATTGCTGATCTGGAAAATCGTACGGGCGTTGACATCCATTTCCCGAAAGACCTATGGAAATACCAATACACAGCCATAGGTATGGGCTCGCAATCCACAAGCACGATTGAGTTTGAAATCGGCTTGTACAATGGTACTCATGAAGCAATTGAAAAATGCAAGGAAGAGATCCAGGTAAAGATATGTCGGCATACCCATACCAACCGAAGCACTCATCTTAATTCCTGCTGACTGTTTTTTAGCTTGTTCCATGGCACGAGATCCCTAAAGAAAATTGATCATGAAGACGGGCGGTCCGGATCGCAGTCATTTAATGTCTATGGATAGTATCGCATCTTGTTGTTTCAGGAATCTTCATCAATGCAGACGGCTGGTTAAGCCTATTGTGTTTCTACAAGCTCGTCTCCCTATATGAATTTCTAGCATCTACGAGAGGAGTAAAAGTAATTTTTTATGAGCAGTTTAAGCTACTGTCTTAGATTTTATTACACAGTTACAAATATTGAAAACAAGCCTCAATTAAAAGTTGTTAAATTTATATAATAAAATATAAATTAAACTATTTATAATTATTATACAATATTCTATCTCACTTTTTTATTTCTTTTAATTAATAAATAAATATTTGAAATAAATATTTGAAATAAATATTTGAAATAAATATTAAAAATATTTTTGAATATTATCATTAATACATCTTGAATATATATCTAGTATTAATATTTTGAAATTAAAAATATTATAAATTAAATTTTTTCTATTGAAAAGTATCTATACAAATTGAATATCAAAAATTCAATCATTAATATCTTAATAAATTTTTTTGGAAAACTTTTGAAATTTTTACAAAATTTATTTATATTTGAGATTTCAATTAATTTAATTCGTTTATTATAGAATTACTAATAGATGAAAATCACAATTTGATGTAAAAAAGTATTTCAAAAGAGAGGTGGTTCAAAAGTGAGATATTAGACTTATTTATATTAGTATAGTTTTTTCATTCTTTTACAAGATATAGAATTCACTCTTCTGATTTCTCGTCCTCATTATTGTATTCACCTTTATAAATCTTATAAAAACATATAAATCATATCATTCAATAGTAAACATTATCCCCACACTAACAAATCCTAAAAAAAAAACAAAACAAAAAATATTACACCCCTCTCTCTCTCCCCCTCCCTCATCAATCACACCTATACCAATATAGCCTCTACTGACTAAATTATTCTAACCTCTAATCCCATATTGCAGTATTATATGCGCTCTCACTCTCTCCCTACAGAAAAACAAGATAAAGCTGTAAAAAATGAGAGTAAGCTGTATAAAAACTCGTTGAAGAACCTACCTCGCTAAGCACAGAATAGTATCAATAATGTCCTTCCTCCAGATGATTTCAAAGTTATATAAAATCTAGATTAAACTTTCTTTTTGAGATCTTCTTGTAAGATTATCATACAACTAAGTTGAATAAATTAAAATTTTCTCACTTTTTTAATCAGAGGTCTTTATCTGCATTTTCACATGCAGCCACGTCAAGCCCACTCAACATCTACGATTGTTTCTTCAAATCTACTTTTTATAGATAACAAGTGGATCAACATCTCC
Source organism: Sclerotinia trifoliorum (assembly GCA_905066765.1). NCBI lineage: Eukaryota > Fungi > Ascomycota > Leotiomycetes > Helotiales > Sclerotiniaceae > Sclerotinia > Sclerotinia trifoliorum. The sequence continues at coordinate 23,058 of CAJHIA010000042.1, read as the reverse complement.
CTTCTTCCATTTCTCCTACACCATTTCAAATACATTTCTACACTGAGAAATAATCCATCAACCTGATATCAAAATAACATAATTAGACAGCTAACAACATGTCTCATAACAACAAAACCCCATTTTCCCAAAACATCTCCACTAGAAGTCAAGGGGGCACCGGAGGTAGAGAACGCCTGGTAGACCAAGAAACATGACAACTGAATTCATCAACGAAGAAGCGAAGCAGGATCAAACCAGCTCAACACATATAACTTCCACAACTAGTGTTGGTAGATATTCTTCACTAGTACATACCTCTTCTATCTTCCGCCCCGCTCGCCCCCACCCCCCCCCGACCTCATTCCATCCCGTCTAATCCCATCTTTTCCTCAATCATAACAACTAAACCACCCTAAGCCTTCACAGAATCACCAAACTGGAACCCAAATTTCAACTCCGGCCCCAGAAACCACAACAGTAGCCATAACAGTAACCACAATCACTCTCACCAGCACCACTCAAAACCCAGTAACAAAAGCAAACTGAAAAAAAGGGCAAAACTAAGCCTTAACGAGATTGCACCGCTAGCCATCCCCTGTATACCAATCCCCCCAAGAAAAAAGCAATTGCGCCCATCAACAACAACAACAACAACAAGAGTTCGGTCTATTAATCTCAGAAGAAGACAAGCAGCAGCAAACCCTTGGTCCTTGTCGTAACGAGGGCCACATCGAGGTGTTAATATCGAAGGAAAGTCAATTTTCGAGATTGAGGATTGTTTAAAGAGAATTCAACTGGTGAAGACGAGGTAAGCTCTTATTCTCACTCACTCATACCATATTTTTACAGATTTACAATATGTCCCCCCTCTATATCTATATTTCTCAACTACATCTCCTAGTCATCATATCACATCACATCACATACACATTCTAAAAACTAACCAAACTAACTAAAAAACGCACCAAAAAAACTCCTCACCCAATTCCCCATCTTCTCAACCCTCACCGCAGAACTCCGCTTCAAAATCTGGAATCTCGCTGCACGCGGCACCCCACGACTTCCAGAACTAATTCTGCACTCCTATTTTCCCTATCCTGCTGCTCTAGCTTTAGACATCGATCTAGAAAGCGGGTACACATCAGACTTTGAGGATTTAAGCCGCTACCACAAAATCTTCCGAATATCTCGTCCCGGCCAGGAAGTCCCCAGTATCTTACATGCTAATCGGGAAGTTGGAGCTGAAGCTCAACGTGTTTACGAAAAACGATATATTAATAACTATCCAAACGACTATCCATACCGCGGAAATGATCAATGTCCATGGACGTGGTATAATCCCTACAATAACGTTGTTTTCTTCGGGGAAGATACATGTATCGGCACCGTAGTTACTTTCTTATCTCATAATGTGAAAGAGTTAAAATTACAAGCTATATATGTAGGGGTTTTCAATAGCTCAATTATATGAATTTCCGTAGTTAAATATGAAAAGAAACTTTCATTCTTTTTTTTTTTTTCAAGAATTAATCAGCTTTTTATATACTATTTTGAAACCAAAATCGTTTCAATCCCAAATCCATTGTGAAACCTATTTTCTCTATAAGTGATTTGTTACAATGTGATCTAATCAGCTTTCCTCTCCCATTTCCCTTGGCAATGTGTTATCAGGACGCATTTATCTCGGCCACTCTCTTTTACAATAAATCCGACGAAAAATATGCCAAATTTGCGTTTCGTTGCGGGAATATAATTGCTACGTGTAAGAACAAGTGTGATTTCGATGTGTGGGAATTTCCACATGGTGATGATGGGTATGCTTGTAGTATTGGGGTTAGAATTGGTAGTGGTGGTGTGGGTATTTTGGGTGTGGTTCATGGGAAGGATGAGGATATTGCTCTTAATACACTTATTCCTGGGGCTCCTCATGTGGAAGAGGTTCTTTTCGTGGTTAAGACTGAGTGTATGAATTTGATGCTGGAGTTATGCCTAATGATTTAGCTTTCCGGCCAGCGATTCATAATGGACTTACGACAGGGCAGGAAAGAAGTAAGATTAGTCTTGAGGGTGGTGTTTATAAGGTTCGCATGGGACTTGGTGTTGATGGTTGTGGTGATGGCAGAAATCGATGGGATAAAGGCAACCATCCAGATTTCAGTTTTGTGTCCTTGGCTCCTCCGTTGAAGGATCGTAGAGGAAAGAAGTTGAAGCATGATGCGATACAGGTTCCAACGAAGGATATCGGCACGTTGATTTATCGCAACAATGAGTTTCTCACCGAACTGGCAAACAAAACCAAAATCGGCATTGTGCCGAGTGATAAGGCATATGTAGACCAGAAGAATAGAGAGATTGGCTTATGCAACGGTACTAAAGAGGATATTGAGAAGGCCAAGGAAGAGATCAAAAAGCAATTGGTATGTTGACGCCGAATTTCTCTAATATCCAATACTTCCATACATGTGTGATAAATATCACCACATTGTCCTATAATAAATCCGACCCGCACACTGCCTACACAAATCAAATCAGCCATCAACTCACCAGACGAACAACAGCAACACAACCCAAAAAAACAAACTTACTATTCTCCTCTCCCTAAAATCCTTATACAAACTATTCCAAATATCTCTAGCTCTACAATCATCTCCCTCTATCACTGGAACACACTTTGGTCCCCAAACCGTCCATTCTAAATTATTCAATTTCCACGGTTTCCTCATGGGCCAATCACTAAAATGCACGAATTTGGACTTCTTAAATACCCTCTCTGGATCCCATATATCCGCCTCGTGGCCTTTCCCCCAAAACCCACTATGCTTCGTAACAGGTCTGCGGAATTCTCCTGTGAGAAGAGCATATATTTGATGATCTAGAAGCCCACAAGAATCTCTCTGTTCAGCGAAGACAGAGTTGATAATATCCATGTCGTAGGTACCTGAACCCGCTTTTCGGAACTCTATTTGCAGCCGTTCAAATGCATTCGTTGAGGGTTTAATGAGCATTATGTGGGATGCTAGTTGTGGGACACCTTGGGCATCTAACCAATATGCTCTCGGAGCGAGGATTTGTGTTGAGTTTGACATTGGAGCTACGAATAATTCGTCCATGGGATGACGTATAGTGGAATCAGAATCCAAAACAATAAGTTTCTCGTAGGAGGTTTGGTTGAATGCTATGAGTTTAGTATAACTCTCCGCCCATTCATCTATCATCCATTAGTATTTTCATGATCATCATTCTCGATGCAGGGTAAGAGTGAAATTTGTTACCAGCTGTAGCATGCCTATGCTGCAAAATTTCCACATTTTCCAATTTTACTTTATATTTATCTCTAGCTTGAATCAACATTCTAGTGATAACCTCCATATCCGTGCCATGGACATCTTCAACCCATGCATCCTTCCATGACTGGGGATACAACAATACCCTTTCAGCTTTACTCTGTAAACTTTGCAACGACTCGAATAACATTAATGCATTACATAGATGATCCTTCGATGTTGCATATGTAATATATGCGTATTTATCCCACTGAATACCCATCTCCTCGCCCGTCAAAGGTTCTACAACAACAGGAGCTTGTTTCAGACACGCAGGAGTTTTATACTGAAGGTGCAATTCTTTTGCTTTTCGTGTTCCATGCGGAAGAAGAAAGAGGATAAACAGTCCACAAATAACAATAGGTATCGCTGTTCGTACAGGTCTCGACCGAAGAATTTGTGCAATACTTGGTTTGGCTACTTTTGGTGGCTGTGGTTCATCGATATCGAAATTGATGATTGGTAAATATGGTGAGTTTTGTAGAAAATCTGGTAGATCGAGCTGTGCTTGATGTGACATATTGGTTCAAACTTAGAGTTTTCCAAATATGAAGAGATATAATATCCAAAATGGAGAAAACGTATATCACGTGACTTTATATCAGAATTTGATGACTCGCAAGTGCGAACCAAAAGGAGGTGTATCTAAGTCCGTCAGCATCGTCCCTCAATGAGGGTGAAACTGATACATACACAAAAAGAATGAAATGAAAACGCCGCCTCAAATGCCCACAGAATTAATGCTCACGAGACCGCCAACTTTCATGAGGCGTGGAAGTCCGGTATCACAGTGGTGAGAACCAGCAAAAACGTAATGCCGCAATGAAGATCAACTGGCTCAATGACAAATGTACCCCACTAAACAATATCAATATCGATGCGTAATATCCCAATAGATCTAAAAGGTTGACAAGATATCTATCGGAGAAATTAATGGGATGCGTAAAACGCTTGTGGCTGTGGGGTGGTATTTTCCGGATATTGATGCTTACTAAGCTCGAAGCTTGGTCTTCTTGATAGGATAGGGGTATCACGGGACTACGACGGTATTATTGGAATCAAGATGGCGCTGAATTGCCGTCAAAGTGATTAGAATTGAAAGAATGCGGTTGCTTGGATAGAGATTTTAGGGGTGCTCAGAGGAACCTCCCAGAAAGTTTACTGCTACGAGATCGTCGAGGCTGTGGCGAAAGTGTCAGTCTCCGCTGATATTTTCATTTCTGTTTCGCATCGCAATAGTATTTTATGAATAGCGAAAATTGAAGTTATTCACCATGGAATCGCGTATATCACCACTCAACAAAGCCTTAGTCTGCAGAGTATATATGAAGCTCTAAGTCCACTCCACACCAACCTGAATTCGAGCCACGCTTGTACTCTCCGCATCTAACTTAATATCCCCTACCCGGTCCATCACAATCATCTTTGTAGTCAATCCCCTTCAACTCCTACACCAACGTCGCAAGTATATATCACAACTCATCAATAGCAAGTTTCTCCTGCACACATCCTGGTGCCACCTACAAGTTATAGAATTCCTGCCACGCCAACACAGTTCGTCATTTATAGTGAGATGCGTCATCGGAATATGGAATCTGATTGATCGAATACTGTTGAATTTTGTTAAGTAGTACCACAATAGTATCTACCTGTGTCAATAATAAGTTTGCAAGCTTTAGTTTCTGGGAATCCTCGTATTTCCAACGTGCACATCTCAGCACCACGAAGGATTCTTCTCCATAGTCCACATGTGTCGCACCCAGACTGTCCAAGTCAATTCCGCAATACCACCATGATAACTGAGATTATTGATTCCCTTGTGTATTCATAAACAACTTCTCCACTGCATCTTATATAGTGAACTTCTCATGCACTTACATGAATTTAGCTCATGTATCATGACTCAGAAAGTGCATCCTTCTCAATAGCTGGCATCTATTGCAGACAATGAAGAGAGGATGAACCCATTCACCAAACGTAGGGTGCGTACAACTCTTATTTGACAATTTTCCGAGCAGGTCGTGGAATGATGGTGAACATTGTTTGAAATAACCACCGGTAACACTAGGCTAGCCGTGTACTTGTACTCCGTGCTAACTCATAGCCGGCGGATAATATCTGGGAGATTAGTAGATTTGGATGTCTTGTCTGAGGTAGGTGTGATTCTTTGAGATGACTTGGAAATTGGTGCTGTTCTAATAGGTAGCTAAAAAATGAGATGGAATTTCATTGAGTATACCCATAGTGATAGGTCGGGTTTTTGGAAGAAAATATCCTGGACAAGAAAGCCCTGAGCTGCATGACTCTGAATAGCAACTGGTAATCATTTCCTGATTGTATGCCAGTAGTATACACCACTTTCACAAAGAACCACACATATCGGAAATGACCGCAAGATATCACAAGTCATACCAAAACACAGACCCCCAATCTTCAAAGGCTAATCTCGCCGATCCAAACAAAAAGGAGACAAAAATGCTGGAACCAATATTAGGAAGAGCAAATGTTGCATATCTAATATTTCCGGATTCCGACAAAATACCATAATGGGCATCTTTCAACAAATCCCATTGTCTAGGACCGACAAAGATAAAAATTCGGTAAGATCTTACCACCATTCGAAACATTTTCATGAAACCGACCTAGCGGCGAAACCGAAAGTATAAAGAAAATGCCTTTTTTTTGTTGCTTATCGTAAAATTGAACTGTATTTCCGTCAATTTCTTTGCTGTGGCGCGTGTGGTGAACTTGGACTTGTAAATTTCGGAATGAGGCGGGAGCCAAGAAGTGCACAGAATGGATGGATATCGATGATGCTGTCGCTTTGACGGGAGAATGGATTGAGTAATCTAGAAATAGTTACAGAAATGAAAAGATGATCTGTTCCGCATCGTAATCTTTGTATTCCGGAGAAAATTCACGAAAAATTGTTGAATGCCATACCATGCCAGCAACGGCGTTGTGGTGGAAATTCCGTGACAAGCGGAATATAGCAAAAACAAACCCCTTCATTCTCCAATCTCGGAAAAAGTGTAAGGTTATACCTTCAACGCAGGAAACAAATCCACCTATAAACAGCACTCAAACAATCAAATATGATATTTGTTGCGTATCTACAATTTTCTCGATTCCGTGAATATCTGCCGAAAAAGCTCTGCGGAAAATCTATGAAGGTTGTTGTCAAAGATCAGGCGAAATATCAGCAGATAAAATTTAGCTGGTGCTGGTGCTGGTGGCGAAACAACGCAAAACTTGCTCTTGGACAAAACATCGTGGCAACCCCAGCCTCGAATCCAATGTAAACCCACACTTGGTATTATGAAACTCCTTCCGAGCACAAACCTTTTGTTGCACATCTTAAAACCGCCACATTCCGCAGCATCCATCAGAATGTGTCGGAATAACTCCTGGACGAGGAGGAGGATGGATGTTTGTTCTCGGAGTACCGTGTTGGTGGAGTTGTTGGATGACAGTGGAACGGGATTTCGGAATTTTAGGAAGAGGGATTCTAGGCCACTGATGGAAAATGCACCTATAGGATTAGGATTATGTCTAGAGGAAGTTTTGTTGCATATCATAAAAATGAGAATTCCGAGTCCGACTACGAATTTCCGCAATTCGCGCCATTTCATTGTAGAGGAAGTGGTGTTGTGTGTGTAAACTCCGTGGATTTTGGTATTGAGGATGAAATGGCTTCGGAATTTGACAAACATCAATCAATATCCGCATAGGCTGCGTGGAGTGGCAGGATCCATTTCCTTGCTCATTTGGTCCCATCGTTTCAATTTCCACATTTTGTATTCCACTGGATATTAAATTGAGAGTCGAATAGAATGTAAGACTGGCAAAAGTACTCTGAACGTATCCCGTGAAACTCGTAAATTTCGCAACGGAAGAATGTTTCCGTTGACGGGCAACATCTAATCCATATTCCAAATTGCTAAAATCTAAACATGTTCTGATTCTTTTGTTGCGTATCTTCAAAAAAATCCGAAAAATCCGAAGATCAGGATGTCTAATTGTCAAGAATATTTGGAACTTGTTGAGCCGACAAAGAGAATGAGTGTTGCAGTAACTCCGAAAATTCATCGGCTCCTTCATCTCGCCAATCCATCCTCACCACCACAACCACAATATCAACGGCGATAGTCTACTCTAAGCACCGAAATCTATCAAATGTTGCACATCTAATATCGCCGAATTTCAAAGCGTCGGCGAAGAATACATTGTTTTGGGTGAACTTCTACTTGGCACCTGACCAATTCCATGAAAATCCACGTCTCTACCTCCGAAATCCATAATCTACAATTCCATGCTATCGGCATATCGAACGACCCGGCGCTCGTTCTAATCCCATCGGCGTTGAAAATATACGACAAACATGATTGGAGAAACTCAAATCCCCCAAACCTTTTGTTGCAAACCTATGATATCCGAGTTGAACCAATCTTGAATATTGGACATTGAGTAATTTAGCCTGTACCTAACTATTGGTATTAGTTTGTGAAACCCCTGTGGTACGCTGTAGTGCCAGCACTTTTTCCTCCGCACAGGGTATTTTGCGCTGATCTACAGACCCAAAGTGCTGGGGTGCATGAACAGAAAATCCGTGATGGCTGAAGATGCGCGAGGTTTCAGTAATATCCGCGATGACTTTCTTCCTAGCGATGAGATTGACTTCCAACCTTCACCAAAACATACATTCATGAGCAAAAACACCGCAAATAATCAAACTCATCCAATCATCCAGTACCAGAAAGGAATTGTTGCATATCTGTTTAAACTCCGAGATCCGTTACTTCCAGTATTAGTATTGTCCGACATCAATTTTGTTTTATTTTACTACTGTACTTCTCATTATTGTTGTCTAATATGATTGACTTGGTCTAATCAATTTAACCGCTCCTTATGTAACACCCGTAACGCACACTGCTTACAATACTCCGTGTGTACTGTATCTCAAAGCAACTCGGTGCTCGCTTATTCCAATCTCCACCATTATCAACACAAGCTCCGAACCGTACTTCATCAGTAATCTCTTTAGCAACCCCATTGGACGACCACCATCCTCCTCAATCCTTCAATCTTCTTGTTGCACATCTATACAAACTCCGAAACGGTGGAAAACACTTCTCACATCTGGTTCGGAGACCAATGGTCCAAATTTTCGCTCTACAATGCAACTCCGGAGAACGGAAAATGATACATCGGAGACCGCAATACTACATCGGTCTTCTTTTTCCTCTTTCGGAAAACCAAACTGATGGGTCCCCGAAACATCACGAAATATCGGGGTTAAATTTGTATTTTTATTGGATTGCAACAAGATGAAAATAATTTGTTGCATATCTATATAAGTCCGAAGTTGTAATAATATTCGGGGATGGTTTTTTGCTCCGAGGTTTGTCGATGCTTTTCTGATATTTGTCTGTCCCCTTCAGAAGTTCTTCTCCGCGCAGAAAGACTAATTACCGGTTCTCACAAGTGCTAACCTCATTTCGCTCTGAATGGCTGCATCACTAACCATCCCGCCGGTCATTGGATTCATCCGCGGAGCCGCATTTTTCTCTCATAGCACATTCTCTTCTACCCTAGCGGATATACAAATGACTTATTCGTCCGCACACTCCTCATCTACAAAATGTTGCACATCTCGAAAATCCCGCAGCTCCGCCGCAATGCCGTAAAGTATTCTTTAAGAGCTGGTGCATCCAGATCTGTGGGGCTAGCCATAGAATTGCGGGGTGGCTATGGAATGACATCTATATAAAATATAGAGCATATGGATAATCACTTGAGGTAAAGCATGAGGTTTGCAATGCAAGAAGTTGTATGGCGACTTTACTTGCACACTGCTGAAACCCCGAAATTTCGGACGAAGTCAACATAGTCAGCGGTTAGATGCACTAGTGTAGTTTACAGCCAGTTGTCTAGGTACTCACGTGATCGAGGAGCTTGCTAAAACTCCTCAATATCCGACTTCAAGAAGCCAAGCACATTTCTCTCCGCGCTACCAATATAATCGGGCAGATATACGCCCGGAGAGAAAGCAACTAGATATTTATCATACATCCAAGCATCCGGGGATCTCGGATCTAAAGTCTAGCAAAATCCTCTAAATAGTAAATCTCAACATCAGAGCACTAAAACTTTAGTCTAAAACCTATCTATAAAGTAATTCACAATACATAACGTCTTTCCAAAAACCCATACACCACCGGTGCCAAGCAAAAAAAAAAGAGTAACCCCGTGTCCGAGACAAACCATTTGTTGCACATCTAATTAAATCCGTGATTTCGGATTTCCTGAATCTTTTATTCATTTCATGATGAGACTCATCTCATCTCGTCGCTTATTACTCCTTGTGTTCGCATATATATATATATATATCCGAACTAGAGTGAACTTTACTCTATACTCCGTATAATCAGTCAGTCGCTTTCTGCAGGTCAAGTGTACAATCCCATATAACTTTATGTGATAAGTAAGAAAACATTTGAAAGCATTTGAAACCACAATAGATATGATATAATAACTTTACCTATAGTAATCACGGCGGAGAAACGGAGAGACTGAATATCCCGGGTTATTTATTGACTTTAAGTGTACCAATCAAAAGGGGATATTGAGGAGGAGATAGATTTCTTTCGTTGTTGTTGCATCTCTTCTTTCGTCCGAATTTTCGGTCTTTGATGAGGTGGGTTGTTTGTAGGTGGGTAGTTGATTGTGTTCTGTCTGTGTAAAGGTTCTATAAGTTGCAGATAGGATAGCCGATATGTTTGTTCTTGGGTCTTGATTTGTGGGTTTGGGGATTTGTTTATTCGTTCATTTGTTCTCTTGAAGGATGATGGTATGTAGATATTTTTAGAGGATAGCTCTTGGTGGATTCTGGTGGTGAGTTTATTATTTTTATGCTAATGTAGTGTTTAGGACACAGAGTACTTCTGTAATATTTGTCGCGCGATCTTACGATTATCTCCTGAATTCAGAGCAATGGCTGAACGATAGCGAGAATTCAATCGCAGATCCCTTATAGGCATTCTATATTTATCTCATTTATATATATATAATCCATCTATCCCATGCCTCAACTCAACCCTCAACAAACCATCCCTCATCCATCCCACAATCCACCATCCATTATCCACCCCCCCCAACCCACCCCTATCCTCACCACCTCCCCCACTTCCCTCCACCAGCCCCACTCATCCTTCAAAACAAGATGCACCTTTCCCTCTTCCGCACCCTCCACATCAAACTCCCCAACCACATCCTCCAACCACAACCCCCCGTCCTCTCAAAATCCCCGTCCACCTCCCTCTGCACCATCACCATCGCAACATCCATCTCGCCGGCGGCTCCGCACCAATCACCACTTTAAACCATCCCCTTCTCAAACCCCTCAATATGCGCGTCCAAAATCCCCTCATCCAACTGCGGCGCCCCAAACGGAGTTTTAGTCACACTAGCAACGGAATACCAATCCTTCCTAAGCAACGTCATCGGATACGCAGCAATAACCGCTTTACATCCTTTAAAAGCATCACCCCAACTATTTCGTGGTAGGAGCGAACTCCTAATCGCCAAATAACCCCCAGCACTCTCCCCAAAAACCGCCACTTTTTCAAAATCCACATCTACACCCGCTTCAAGCGACTTAAGAAAAGCCAGCAAACCAGTGCTCCCGGAACCCGCAAACCACGCCCAGAAATCCTTAACATCTTCTAGGATATCCTGACCCGTTGCTTCAGGCAAAAGTCTATAATCGGGCATGATTAGTATTGCGGAGTTTTGGAGGGCAAAGTCGATCGACCAGGCTGGAAGCCATTCGGTGTAGAGTGCGGACCCGGAGACTAGATAGCCTCCGTGGAAGCGGACGAGGACGGGGTATTTTCTGGTTCCGGGTTGGGCATTTGAGGCGGTGGATTTGGGAATTAAGATGTGTGCGGGAATGTCAACGCCATGAATGGTTTTGTAAGGAGTGGTGTGGATGTTAAAGAGGCCAAATTTGTTGTCTGACATTTTTGGATCTGATGGATAAATGCTATACAAGTTTTTATTGTTTCGTGGTGATGCTTGTGAACTTGAATGATAATATTTGTCGGAATCGGGTATTTTTCGGGCAATTTGTGGGCTGCTTAGAAATTTGGGATGACATATTGCCGTGCGGGCAATACAAGGGTGTGAAGCTCACAATCCACGGGAAATCATGAATTTGTCATATTGAATTATTTGTGAGTTATTTCCTAATATTGACCATCTTAAAGTACCAATCATTTCCTTCATACCTTCTCATGTAGCGATTATGTAGCCATAGTTGAACGAACAAATGTCAAGACCCGCAGATACCAATGTCCATACTCACCCTGTAGCTGGCCTGAGGAAATTCAACGGCAAGGCCAATAACTTCTTTCCTCTTGATTAACCAGTTCTGTCTGATTGACATTAAGCAAAGTCATTCTCTGGACTGACTGGATTGTTTCAATTGCACCACATTCAGGAGCCGTATTCTGTATTGTATAAAGACATGTTGCCAGTAAATCTTCTCCCTCCCATTCAAATCTTTGATCTACAGGTATGAATTCGAAGGGTAGGACAGCTTTACGACGAATAGAGCTTCGACCGCGGATAAGCATTATACTTTCAACGGCAGGAAAACACAACGCAATCTTGTAAAACGGGTTGATAGAAAGAGGGCCTTCGAATGCCAACCGTTTGATCCTGCGAAAGTCGAAGGACAGGGGAGCATGTCGGCAACTCATTCTATGACCAGTACAACGGGCACATTGTGAAAACAGGCCATCACGCTCCCAATCATAGTAGATTCTCGCTTCGCGTGGTTCTTCATTAGTAAGTGCATTCTCCATTATCGAGTTCAAGGTTTGCTGGTCCCAGAAACCCATCTCGGGATCTCTAGCGAACGACAAGTCATACCATGTCAAGGCCACCTTCCTTGACTCTTGATAAGTGTGAAGCATGGCTGGGATTGGCGCATCTGAGAAAAGTCCTGTGGTCCATCTAGATTCCCGAATCTTAATATAACGTGCATCAGGACGAGCGAAGTGCCAAATTTGACGGCGTAATTTTTGTGGAAGCCTTGAAAAGCGCGAGAATGTTGTTGGTAAAACCGCAGCCTCTACATAATCTTCATCAAGATCCGCTTGACCAAAGTCTACTCAAGAAAGTCAGTGGTAATCTAGGTAATAATAAATGGTCGCTCGAATGGAAAGCCTACAATGTTCTTCAGAATCTGCTTGACTTTCTTCACTTTCTTGAGTCAATTGAGATTCAGAAAATCCTGCTGCATCGGAGTCTTCTTCTAGATCGATAAGGCTACAACCTGCTCAAAAAGTCAGTGGCTATTCGTGTATCAAAGATCATGAGGATAAAAGCATACAAGGTTCTTGGGAATATGTTTGAGTTCCATCGGAGTTTTGAATCTTGGGAAAATCTGTCAAAATTCCTCCACTTTCTTGGACCATTGCATGGATTTCTTCAGATTCTTCAGTCTCTTCAGTCTCTTCAGATTCCAATGGCTCTGCTGCATCGTTCTCGTCTTCAAGATCAAATGGGCTCGACACTACGTTGGTGGTCAACTGCTATCTCGAACAAATGATTATCAAAATGAAGATCTCACCAGATTCTTCGGAATTTTGTTGAATTGAATCATTTCCTACAACTTTTTGTTGGACCGCAGATGGAACTCCTTTGGTAAGCCCCTTCCTCCTAGGGTAGATAAGTCAGATACACTGTGATTGGGACTAAAGAGGGACTTGCTTTTCAGCCATTATACTCAAGTAGCGGTTCAACATCTCATTCTTCACTGGATCCACGGTAGGAACTGATAGAGCCGCCATTTTATTGATTTTATGTCGTGAATGAAGATATAAATAGGGATATAGAAATAGATATGATACAGAATATCGAAGTTGAAGAAGATCGTCGAAAGAAAATCAAAGATGAAGTTGTGTGGTGCGCTAGCTTAATTAAGCAAAAGGCATCAACGACATTGTTCTGTTTTGGAAGGAGCAACACGAGATTTGTTACCGAATTTGGTGCTACCAGATGCGATTGAAGTTACTTACTAAGTAATGTTTTCAGTGCTGTCTTCTCTATCCCTCTTGTGCTCCTCGATATGGAAGTTTTATTCCCCATCGTTGATGTAAGATAAATTGTCTCGTCATGAACATTGTTGTTTGATTGAAAAAAAAAAAACATCAAAAAAATAAACATTAACAAACCTGTATTGCAAGACCTCGGGAAACTCTCAACAACGGAAGGAGGCCGTTAACAGATTCTTATTCCTGTAGCCCTCACGTTTCGATTTACCTCGTTAGTTGAACTTTCATTTTTCAACCCTCCGCACACAGGGGGGCTCTCAATCATCTCTATCATTGATCTAAGAACATGAATATTTGTTCATCACAATCTAGCATGTCGACATCGGAATATTCAATACACATTAAGAGGAAAAGAAAAACCAATGCTGAAAATACTTTGTATTGAAGAGAAGCGAAGGAAACTCCTATCCAGTCATCATCACATTTATCAAGATTATTTCTCTCAATCTGGTAGTTTATCTAACTCTATTCTCAACCCAGCAGTGTCGATACTCACGAAATCAGCCTTATCATTGTATTCCTCATTTTCCCACTCCGCTTCATTCTTGAATGCCATATATTGCTCGTCAATCTGGAAGGAAACCAATACCGATTAGCACAAGTTACCATATACTTCCTGAGGGCCTAGAATACCATGAATTCCCTACTAGAGCTATTACATTTGTATCTTTCGCCAAACCTATCAATCTTTCCCACTCTACATAGCCAATTGCCCTCAAATTTTCTTCTTTTAATTCCTTCTCATAAATCCTAGCTTCCAAATCTTTTGTTTTGTCCAACAAGATTTTCTTTATCTTATCCTTGATCTTGTATTTCTGATGATATCTTTTTGCTTGATAGCCTTTGCTGGTGGTCTAGATGCAGCTGATTTGGATGAAGGTTAGTTAGGAGAGACTACTTTAGATGTACTGTGGAGTGCCACTCTCACATGTATTTCTGTAGGCAAACTAGACAATTGTTCGTACTGAACTCGGGTTTGCTGCTGCTGCACGGAGAGTTCTTACAGCTGAATTGGTTTCTGGTGCTGAACACTTTGCTTCCCTGTTCATCACAACACACTTGATATCCCCTATTAAGCATCACTCCTACTAAATCTCTAGTAACTTCACCATTTCCCACAACTGCACAATCGCATTTGTTATTATATTGCCCTTATCACATCTCAGCATAAATTAGACACCTACAAAAGTACCTCCAAGCCTCAAGGTCACATTGATACCAGCCTCTACCTCAGACAATTTCTCCGTCATATTCCTCACATTCCGCACGTAGGTTCTGTCCGTCTACAAAGTGTCTGGCGTATGAAAAATCGTATATCTCTAACCACTTAGTTAAATTCGCTATGGGTAATAGGAGCTCTCCATGACAACTCATTAGCAACAATGAATATGCGTAGATTCCATATGATAGATCTGTATTCATCCGTTCTTGAAGACATCCTTAGTACCTGCCATCAAAATCTTAGTAGACAATGCATCTCCAAAGATGAAGAAAAAATCCTATAATACCATCAAATATCCACATAAATACCCAGGCATAAAGCAGAATTTCCTACCCATGAATGACTGTATCCCGGGAACAATTTCAACGACTTTGAGTTTGCATCCAAATCACAAAGTGAGTGAATCATAAAATGAATCATAAAGTAACACAACATGAATGACAAAGCCAATCACGAAGTGATTATACTAATATCAATCAATTTACTCCATACTCCTACTGATTCAGAATAACATGACAGATCCTGACAAGATTCCAGATATAGAGAGTAATTCTGCCAGCTCGTCTTGAAAGTAACCAATTATTGTATATAGAAAGCTAGAATATTGTCTACCTCTATCCCCGATATATCCCTCGACCGGCTTCGCATGTTTCGATATGATGTGGATATAGTATCACAGGATATTTACTAGGGCCTTCTGAGATTAATTTTCTTTTCGTAATGTACCTATGCTTGCACGTTGGGTGCACCTCCTCTGTCATTTGCTGTGGTTATCCATGTCATTATCCAGTGTCTCTTGGATCTATTATCCAGATATGTTCCCTCCGGTGACTTACCACATATATCAATATACTTCACTAGGTACAAGCATGGATGCACCAAACGGCTTTGTAGTGCACCAGAACTCATTACCACTGGCTCTCCTTAAAGAAACAGCAAACTTCGACAATAAAAAAACTCAATTTTATAACTATCTTTATGCAAGAAACGGGGTATCATTAATCTTCCCAAAGTCCCTCGGAATGGTACTCAAATTCCGCAGGTAAAGGAGCATCCCCCTGGAGATCATCATCTACATTGTTGTTGACAAGTGGCTTCTGTTTATCTGCCACAGCACTTGTACTCGTACTCGGCCCCGAAGGTGTGGATATCGGTAATTTACCCAGAACCTTGGTCATCCAAGCCGCCCACTCCCATGGTCTATCTTTATCCCCTGGTAAAGAATTGAAGTATTCCCAACCCATAACACCACCAAATGTAGGGTATCTGGACTTCAGATTAAGAAGTACTTCTCGGAGTGGCTCAAACGGTACCCATCCATTACCATTCCCCGGATTGGTAACCATACCCACCACAACTTTATGTGCAGGCCATCCCCTCATCATCATCATATCATATCCAGCCGTCTTACTCATATCGCCCCATCCACAATAAAACTGCGTATTATACCACTCAATACTACTTCCTCTCATAACCTCCAAAGCCTCATAATTAAACCCACTCAAATTATGTTCAGGCCGTTCAGATATCAGTGCCGCAGCCACAGGCGCGAGCGTAATGATAAATCCACGCCCGAAATCAGCTTTTAGTCGGTCAATCAATCGTATTATTCCAGCCAGATTCATCTCCTCCTCAACGTCGAGATCTAAACCATCGAGGCCACGCTCACGGATAAGGTTCCGTAAAGGGACGTAGTAAAGTTCGAATGTGGCTTCGTCTTGGTCGAGTCGAGTGAATGAACCTTTGGCTGCCCCACCAAGCATTCCCATTACTTTTATTCCAGTTGCTTGGAGGATGCGGAGTTCTGCCCACATGGTGACGTAGCGCTCATGGTGAGGTACATGATCATTCTATTACTTGTTAGTATTGTTGTTTGTACAGAGGATATGGCAGATGTACCAGAGTTATATTTCCCGGAGGATCATTGAGATGGATTGCCGCGACGTTTACGTGCGTTACCGCGATGTTTGGCTGGGTGATGATAGGTAATATTGAACATGATCTGCCATCGGCATGATGTTGCGTCTGATAATATATGACGATTCTAGGAGTTGTAGGAATTGAAATTGGAGAAATTGGAGGCATTGGAGGAGAGTCGTGGTGATTTGATTTGTTGGTGAGGGTTGATGATGGGGTCAGGTCCCAGCAATTAGTGCGGGGACTAGCCTGGAGGTTAACCTTACCCCTGCTCGGATTTTGACGTCGCACTCGTGTATTTCAGTACCTCAGTATCTCAACATCACCGTCGCACAAACGGTACAAATGATGATCATGGCCATCTGTGGATGTTTACATGGCTTCACAGTGGAGATGCACTTGAGATGTACTTGTCTACTTCAAGATCAGAGACACGACTGCGAGAATAATTCAGGTCTGACTTGGAGCCCACCTCCGGCTCCTCATCTCTATCCTCGATGAATGTTGATTTTGGACCCAAACAAGGCTGTGAGCCTCTGGGCTGTGCATTTTATCACTGACCACTATATTTACTTAATAGCGTGTTACAGGGATATGGCGCAGGATCGATTGAAATTGGTAAGTATTTGGAGTCAGGTTGCTGTTCACCAGTGTTAAGAGGTTGGCACAAAGTGCTGCGGCTTCTCCGTACGATAAGTCTATCAATTATCATTGTATATCTGCAGAACTATGAGTTTTACTGCATTATTCTGAGCTTTGCTGATGTGGCGGAGTAATAACCATATGCATCATATGGTTTTATCAATCTTGAACTTGTCCCACATCTTGCCATCATTGTCATTGGTACATAAGCGCCTCCATCATTACGCAGATTGAAGCATAGCAAGGTTTTGTGTCCTACTTACTCACTTTGGAAAGATTTTGAATGGCCATGCAATACGGAAAAGTGCATTTTAGTCTAGTCATTTTTAGCCATAAGATGCTGTTATGCTTTCGAGCCAAGAGGAAGGGTGGTTTCGGTCTGCGCCCGGCTCTTGCCTGCTTGCTCAATAGCTCAGTTCTTTTCAGCTAAAAATTCTTACTTCTTCTTGCCCTTCCCGTTTGGTTTCACTCCGTTGCTTTCCGTGTTTCCCCCATCAATCACCCACCAAAGCATTGTTTGTGTGTAGATTTTGTTGCATATTTCTCCTCAATGGTCGAGTATCATAAAGTTTTTCTCGTGAAAATTTAAAAGACTTGTTGTGAAAATTGCGGGCCCACTTCCGTAGCAAGCGGTGCAGTAGGAGTCATTTCCCTTGGCCTCCAAGTATCCCAAAGCCTAGTCAAGTATTGTTCACAATGCAAGAGCTTTAACAAAGATATTATCACGTTCAAATCCAAAGCAGAGACTCTAAATGCTATTTTACAACAGCTTGGAGATAAGCTAAAGCCCTTTGAGCAGGAAAAATGGACTCTGCCTACCTCTGTTATTGAAACGATTGAAAAATGCGAAGCCGGGTTACGAGGTCTTGACAAGGAACTTCAAAAACATGGTAGGAACACTATCTCGAATCGAATTGCATATCCTTTTATCAAGGACTCTTTGACACTTGCAAATGCAATGTTGGATAGTCTACAGAACAATCTTACGCTTGCCCTTCACAATTTCAGCGTGTAGGTCATCCAAAATCATCTAGACAATGAAATTCAATTTTTAATGCTGAACAGAGACACCTACGAGCATGTCATCGAATTGTCGCAAACGACCTCGCAGTACAAGACAGAAACTATGCAGAAGCTTGATTGCCTCACCACAATGGTTGCGGCGAATAATGACAATACGGTATTGTACTAGTCTCCTGTCTAAATCGCGTGTCTGATTGTTGCAGAAATTACTGCTTCGTTCCTTTCAGGTGTACTTGAACAAATAGTCTTACTACAGCAGGGAGCTTGCATAAAGCCCGAGCCATTCCAGAACAAAAATTTGTCCCTCAATCCCAAAAGAAAGCCCCGAAATAAAGTTTCTCGCCCTTCCATAATATTGGATGCTTGTCCTTGCCGAAGAGCAGAATACACATCTGAGTGGGATATAATCTTTCATACGGGTTACCCGATCCTCTCATACTTATTCTGGCAACAAGTGTCTGATCATAGACGCGATTCTCCATGGTATAAATCAGGGCACCGAACCGTCGTAGTCGAAGCCAAGTTTCTACCCTACAATGAATTACTAAGATATTCAGTGGCCATCGCCTTGTCCGTAACTAGGGGTGCAGGTAGCTTTTCCATCAGCCCTCATCTGAATATGAGCTATGTAGTTCCTCATTATGCTCCATCCTTTGAAATTTTCTGTGGCCACGAACCAAATTATAAGTCTTCGTCGTGGACGTGCAGTGGAAAGATTAATTGGATGCCAGCGAAAGTCTTACCTGAACCAGTTTTGAATTTGCAGTTGACAAAGCTTCGCCTCATGTTTCACCAACGCAAAGCCGGCGCCAATGATATCACAGTTGGTGGATTGACATTATTTGCTGTGAGTTCTTATGTTATCACATCTTTAACTGCCATATTGGCTTTGAAGGCCGCAAATATTTGGTGGTGGTCCTTGATGAAGGGTTACCTTTGGCGATCTTCTTATCTTCGCAGCGAGTTTAAAAGCAAATACCTCCCTCGGCTTCAGAAAAATATACGTATTTTGGCCAATGTATTGTGAGAAAGTCGGAATTATAAGCCAGATACATAGGGGTTTTTGATTAGTCAATTATATGACCTTCTGTAATTAGATATAAAAGGATAGCTTTTGTCTTTTCTTTCTAGAATAGTTAATCTTCTATTATGCATTTGAACCTATATAGCTTCAACCCCAAAACCATTGTGAAATCCGTTTTCTGTATAAATGATATATTACGATATGATCTAATCAGCTTTCTCTTCCAATTCCCCCTCACAGTATGCTATCGGGATGTATGTATCTCGATCTACCACTTTTACAGTATATCGGGAAGTAATAAGCATATTCAAATCTGCTGAGTGCAATTTTGAAGCTTGCAAATACTACGAGTATGATTTCTCCTGTCCTTTTCATAGAGCGTGTACCATCTGCATGCTTCGGCTCCGGAGTAAAGGACTCTCATTGGTCTTTATGATGTTCGAGCAGTCCTCAACCCTTTATCAGTGTCCCTAATATGAATTGTTGTCTCTTTAAGACCATTTACGAAAATAATTAATTATTTCTGAAAATATTATGCTAAGTGCGCACAACTCATAGGGACTACGTAATTTCTTTTACCAGTCACGCCTCCCGGAAAAACTCGATATTAGCGAATTTTACGATACTGCGGAGACTCTTTGTGATCTTGGCTCTCGAATCGATCTCACTAATTTGCATCTCTATGATGACAATGGATTTGGGTCGGCGCAACGCAAAATTGAGCACTTCATTTATAAAACCAAACAAGCAGACGGTATGTGTACACCAATACCGTTAACTGGAACAATAATCAATTTGGTTTCAAAGCTCTTGACGTACCGGAAGTTTTCAAAGCTATACTGACAAGATCAAAGTGTGAATTGAGAAGATTCTGTCTTGTGACGCTGCTGCGGTAAATTTTACCCTTGAGGATGGGACAACGCCTTTGCATGCTTCTGATTCTTGGCCGCTAGGTATTGAATTGTTACTAAAGGCCGAAGCGGATGTTAACAAACTGGACCGCCACATGAGGCCGCCAATATCCTATGCAGTTAGGGCAAAATGCATGCCTTCAATTCGAATGCTTCTCGCTAATGATAGTATGTTAGGCGAATGCGAGTCTCCTGTTTTCACGATGAGAATTGAGCCTTATGAGGACATGGATATCCTCAAAATCGTATCAGCGGGTGTTGTGAACAGAAGACAACGTCTGTATGAACTTGCAATGTCCGCATGTCAAGAAATGCAGATAGACATACCTTCCTACCTCGAAAATAGTAAAATTCTTGATGCCTTTGCCTGGAAGGTAACAAGGCTTCTCCTCGATCATGGGGTCTCCGTCCAGCCCGCACTCTTGCCCTGCCTGGTGATGGCAAGTTGGAGTATTTACCACGCAGAATACTTGTCTCGAGAAGCCGCAGAGTATCTATACCAAGCTGGTTTTAAGAATATCAATGAGTATGACGACTATGCATATACCCCATGTATGAGGTGTATTTAATGGATAGGCGCCTAATATACCACAAATTATGTTCGAATTATATTCACACTCGATCATGTGGCTCTGATTTTGTGGTACATTTCTAAAGGGTTGATTTCGCCAAAGTTTATGGTCAATACAGCCACACATTGCTTCATCATATTGGGACAAGACTTAGACTCTATGTAGAAGCAGTTTGTAAGCACTTTTCTATCATCAAAAAGCCCCACATTCTCGCACTAAGAAGGTTTGTGGTTGAGGAAGTTCATGATAATTGCACATGCACTTGCTCAACTGGCGGTTGCCTTCTAGTCACCAGAATGATGAATCTGCAACGAAAAGTGGAGTTCCGGCTAGATAAAGAGGGAAATAGGCGAATTAATTTTGACTACGGATGGGAAACTGCATGTGAGATGAGTGTCTTTTGGACAATGAGGCCACGGATCATTCGTGGATAGCTGAAAGTTTCTTACGAGCCTTGAAAGTTTATATGCTTGAACTCACCCACACATGCTTCTGCGAGAAACATCAATCTACCCATTCGACTGCGGATGAAATAGCAGAAATTCAAGAAGAAGAAGCCAGCTTAATCGAACAACTCGAGAACTGGTGCAGAGTCCCAAGAAATGTTCCGAGCCTTCGAAGGTTCCCTGAGTATTTTCCTCAAAACCAAGTGGAAACCAAGAATGGACAAGTATCTCGCGCAGAACGACAAAAAAATGGATGAGGAAAGTTTGCAGAAAATAAGGGAGATTGGAGTGATCACGGAGTGATTTAAGAGCTTTATTTAAATGGACGAGGTAGGCATTACTATTCCCAAACATGGTACTGGCGGCTAATAATTCAGTTGGAATGTTTCGGGTTCTTTGCGTATTTTAATGGGGTTGTTTAAGGAACGAGATAGCAAGTGAGCATGTGTGTATTTCAATGATGGATGGTTTCATTTTTTTAAGGTCTACGAATTAATACAAATAAACAATTTCTGGATTTTTATACCTGAGGATGCTGTTTTGATGTATTTTTGAATGAATTTATGCATCAATCAATGAATACTATATTTATTATCTTTTATCAAGTTATCAAATTACCACTCGTCTGAAGCTATATTACAGTGTTTTTAATAACATATTTATATTTGCCCTCATTACTCCTTTCGTATATACATAATTAACTCCCAACACAGAAACCAGACAGCGAGCATTATTGAAGAACAAAGACTCTTCTTTGGTATTCTACCAAAGAATTCTACTATTCTATTAAAGCTATTTACTTCTACTATCTTAACAGCAATGAAGCAATATTACAATACCGGAGGACTCTCAACTATAGAATTAAATCCTGTTCTATGGTAAGATCTCGACATGAAAAACAAAACTCTAAACTTGGGCCTGCGTTTCCCAAGTGAGTTTTGCTTAATTTGGAGAATATGTTTGTTTTTGTTTCACGGCTGTTTCTGATTAGAAGCCATACATGGCTCTAATAAATATTCTACAGGTTCTGATTGTGAGAAGATCCCCATTGATAGCTTTTTATGAGCTATCAATATTAGGCGAGAATTATTTTAGCATGATGAGGCAGTCCTCAATTTGGTATCACTTTGGGGTAGGCTGCAATTGTCGAATCCATATCTTTGTGCGTTTTATATCAATGACCTAATTGATGTTGAAATTTCTCATTTGAAAGCCCTGTCCCAAGTCTAGAAATATGTCTGTTCAGACAACACAGATCGTTTCTCCAAAGATTATAAGACTATTTTGAGCTGATCGTCTTTTATGAGATGAATTAAAAATTTAAGATCTTACAACAATGAAGAAAGACAGAAAGTCGTTGGACACCTGCACTTCTTGGGATTAATGAAAAGCTTGATGATGCCCTGCATACATGAGTCTTCTTAAAATAATACAGTGAAAACTCCCGGGTGGAACCAAGTAAGAGGATTCTAAGATGCGCTCGGATGAATGCTAGCATGGATCTTAGCCACTGGCACGTGAGAAAGACTGAGAAGATGGAAGATCTTCTTGGCTTGGAGACGAGACTCCGAATTCATTCTCATTGTAACAGGAACAGTTTGTCGCTTGATTTGTAATAGACCATGCTCCCTAGTATGGCCAGCTACTTTGTCCTCCTTGTCATTGCCATGGCCAGGAATTTTGAGGTTGACTACTTCGAGCAAGTCAGATTGAGCCCAAAAGCAAATCTCAAAGGTTGTTGCGCAAAGTTTTGACGTGGAGTATGAGGTTTGTTTTGTATGAAGGTATTTCTGTTAGAAAATGGGTGTTACGGAAGTAGTTGGTAACGCTAAAATGTTTATCATAATGTTGCAGTCAGGCTCATGGACTCAGGAG
>CAJHIA010000040.1:0-82099 GCA_905066765.1 Sclerotinia trifoliorum | reverse complement strand
CTAACCCTAACCCTAACCCTAACCCTAACCCTAACCCTAACCCTAACCCTAACCCTAACCCTAACCCTAACCCTAACCCTAACCCTAACCCTAACCCTAACCCTAACCCTAAGTAATCTCATAGTATTCTTTTATCGATTTTCCAAAATTAATGTCCAAACATCGAAATATAAAATTATTTTTGAAGATTACTATCCTGATAGATTTTCTCAAATCTAATAAAGTATTAATTGAAATATATCAAGAATATCAAATATTAATATCAATTAATTCTAATAAAAGTTTCTATTTAATCAAAAAGTTTCTTAAAAAATATTCATTCTTTTATCAACTTTAATATAATTTAGATTGATTTATACAAAAAGATATCTTTTAATAAATAAAAAGAAATAATAAATTTCATTAACAAATATTAATCAAAAAAGATTTCTATATAATCATTCTATTGTTTGATACAATCCTTCAATTTATTAATATTAATCACTTACCTTATTATAAATACTAATAATAATAAAATAAAAGATAATATCTTTCAAAAAGATTTTTGTTAATCGCTTCAATATCAATCTATCCTTTTTATATTTTAGAAATTCAATAAAGAAGGATTTTATATATCAAAATTATTTCTTTTTGATATAAAAATATTATTTTTTTTATCTTTTGTTTTATAAATTCTTTTAAAAAAAGTCTTTTAGAATTTGAAATTGATAATAAACAAAATTTATATATTATTCGATTATAAATCCAAAGATTTTATAAAAATATATATAAAATTTCTTGAAGATAAACTTATTAGAATATATACAATTTTCAAAATCTTAAAATAAAAAGAGAAAATCTAAAAAATGTATTCTTTTTTTATATAAAATTCAATTTATAAATAAAAATAAATTGTTTTTAAAAATAAAAATTTGAAGATATTTGAATTTATTAACAAAATTTTAATAAAAAAATTAAAAATTATCAATTTAAAAATTTTTATTTAAGAAAAAGAAACTTCTTTATCAATTCCTTAAAAACCATTTCGAAAAAGAAAAGAATTTATTTTTCAAATTGAATCTGAATTGGAAAATCTTTTTTTAAATCTTGGAATATAATCGAAACAAAGAAGATTTTTATAACAAAAAAGCTTATTATTAATCCTTCTGATATACAAAGATTATTTCCTTTTTTTGATCAAAAATAATAAAATCCAAATCCCTCTACATCATCTTCAAAATTGAACAAAAAGCTATCTTTACTTTTCCAAATCTCCAAACATCTCTATTTAAAATCTAATAAACCTCTTTTCTTTTTAAATATACCTTCAAAATCAAAATTCAAATACTCGAAAATTAACAAAAATATTAATAAAAACAAAACTCCTATCGAATTATCTACTAAAGAATAAAAGATTATCTTTAAATTTAACAAATCTTTTTTTTATAATTCAATTTTATATCTATCTTAAAACTATTGATAACAATATTTTATATATTCTACATTTTAATCAATTATTTTTTGATAAATTAAAAAGATATATATTTCTTGAAAGAAAAAGATATAAAAAGTTGAAATTATAAACCAAATATATAAAGATTTTAACAAATCAATTATATAACCTTTTATAATTAAATATAAAAAGAAACTTTTGTTTCTTCTTTTTAAAATAATCAACCTTCTATATATATATATTTGAATTTATATAATATCAATTTCAAAATTTTTATAAATCCTGTTTTATCTATAAATGATATATTATAATATAATCTAATTCAGTTTTCTTTTCCAATTCCCTTCTTACAATATATTATCAGAATATATATATCTCAACCTACTACTTTTACAATATATATTATATATATTATCTAAACGATATTTTAATATTCTTAAAACAAAAACAATATATCAAGAATATATATAAAATTTTGTAACATTTAAAGAAAATCGATTTTCAATATAAATTCAATAAATATAAATTCTATATTATAAAAATAAAATTCTTAAATTATACTATATTCTTGAAAAATCTCAAAATGAATTTTAATAAAATAAAAACAATCAAAGAATATAAATTATTAATTAACATAAAGGAAATATAATCCTTTTTAAAATTTATCAATTTTTATTAATGATTTATTAAGAATTATTCAAAGATAATTATTTTAATAATCAAGATTATCAAAAAGAATCAAAAGGAATTACGATAAACAAAAACAATACAAAAAACATTCGAATGTTTTAAAAAAATATTTATAAAGAAATCAATTTTTAAGATATTTAATTTAGAATTATATTCCTAAATACTTTACAATTTCTAACACAATAAAATTTCTTATAATCCTTAAATTAATTATAATTTATATTATTCATTCATTTATCTTTACATTATAATAAATCTATTTTATTTATTTTACAATATTCAATTCGTTTATCTTATTATTTTGATCAATTTGATCAATTATTGATTTGCTTTCTTTTATTGATTCTTCTAAATATCTTTTAATAATTTTTTCAATAAAAGAATTATTAATAATGATTTTATACTATAAAATTAAATATTCATCAATAAATTTTATTTTATAAATTTTACTTTTTTCGATATTTATTATATCAAAATCTTTATTTATTATACTTTCATTTATATCTTCGAATTTCCAAATATCTATTTCATAAATAATCTATAACTTTTCTAAATTAAGATTTTTATAAAACTATCAAAAACTTTCTTTTTTCGATTTCTTTTCTTCAAATTCAATCGATAATTATTCGATAACAAAATCAATAATATTAACAATATATAATTAAAAAATAAAGATTATATTAAATTGATTTTTACTAAATTTCTTATAATAATCTTCTTCTAATAATTTTTTACTTCAACAATCTTTAATTCAATATTATGATTTATTATATTCGAAATAGAATTTATTTTTATATCTTTTTTCTATTTTTTCCTTGAATAATTTATTCTTAAAAATAATATCCAATTATATTAATTCTTTATATAATTATCTATTCTCTCAAAATATTCCTTCATTTTTATAATATTTATTATAATTCGATTCTTATAAAAATTAAAAGATTAATATTTCTTTTAATATTTATAAAGTATCTTATTTATCTTAATAAATTCCTTAATCAATTTATTTAAATTATCCAAATTACAATTACAATCCAATTCTAATCTGATTTCAAATTTAAACTTTTTTCAATAATAATTTATTATTATATTCTCTTTCTATTTTATAATATCTATATATCTTTTAAATTCTATAATATAATTAATTATTAACTTTATTTATTTAAAATCATAAATCTTAAACTCAATATTATACAATTCATTAATATTTCCAAATATTCATTATATCTCCTTCTTAAAACCTTTGAATTTCCCAAATATAATCTAAATAAAATATATTCGCTTCTTAAACTCATTCAAATTAATAAAATAATTCTTAAAATAAAATTGAATCCATTTAACAACTTTTTCTCTAAAATAAAAAATAATCCAAACACTTTTATCAATATTATAATTAAATTTATTCTAATTGAATTAAAAATAAATCTCAAATTAAAATAAAAAGATCTTTAATTCTTATCAATTACTAATAAATCAATTTAACAAAACAACTTTAAAAATTTCAATAACAATAAACTTTTTAAAATTTTTAATTCTTTTTATAAAAATATCTTTATCTTTATTAATTCTCTTAAAAATAATCTAATTAATTATAATAGAATTATTAAATTATAATATTTGAAAAGATATAATATTGTTATTATTAAATCAATATTTGAAATAATAATAATATTCAAAATATTACAAAAATAATCATCTAAATCATATAAAAATATTCTAGATTCTCAAAATAGATTTATAATTAAATATCAAATAAAAACTTAAATAACAATAATAATAATATATTATTTATAACTAATAATAAAATATACTAAATAATTGATTTTGAATATAAAGCTTTATATAAAGAAAATCCATTTTAATTATATAGATCTTTATACTAATTGTTTTTTAATCCCTTCGATCCTTTCGTTAAAAAGATCGAAGGGATTTAAAGGATCACGTGATTTCATAAGTGATTACATGATATAAGGCCCGAAGCCATCGTAACAATCTGCACTACAATCAGACAAGATGGCAGTCACCTGACTATCCGGAAGTCTATAGATATAGTCTATATAGATTATCTTTGTCAATCCTGTATATTATGATCAAAAAGTTGAC
The DNA here is from genome assembly GCA_905066765.1 of Sclerotinia trifoliorum. Classification (NCBI taxonomy): domain Eukaryota; kingdom Fungi; phylum Ascomycota; class Leotiomycetes; order Helotiales; family Sclerotiniaceae; genus Sclerotinia; species Sclerotinia trifoliorum. Next base: position 77,874 of record CAJHIA010000040.1, on the reverse strand, counting down.
GAAAATTATCGTATTTGTGGTTTGGGGTGAATAAGGGGTATATCCAAGCTTAATAAGAAAGGATTTCTTTGATTCAAAATCATCATCATCATTAATGAAATTATTGATATCCTTTATATTCGAACCGGTATTTGAATGATTGAAAGTTGTAGTGGCTTCTGCGGAAACCGGCGGAAGAATTGGGGGTCGGTATGATGGTGACCATTTTGCAAGCCCAGAAACTCTCGCCTTTACCGATTTCAGTGATTTCTCAATTCGGAGATACACAGTAACTGTACCGATTCCTCTCGTGATAACCGGATCAGAATTTGCTTTCCACTTCTTCGCCCCGACATCAACATCGTAATCTGGTAAGCTGTATCCTGGATGTGTAACTAACAACAAGTGAGACCCAGGATGATCAATGCGACTGGTGTTCACCAAAGACCCACACCATCCACCCTTCTCCTTCATCTCCTTCTCTACTTGCTTTCCCTTTGGAACTGTCAAAGATAAATTCCTTGAAAAATGTATAAAAATCTCTGCCTCGATTGTGAAGAGAGAGCTCCCTTATATGGGTAGCTTTGGCAAGATGAAAAACATGAAGTAAACATGCTCCCTTCCGTCGTCACAGAACTGTGCCTGGATGGAGGTATTCCTGAGGAGAGTGGCATACTGCAGAATCCAAAGAGTCTCCTACGTGATTCCAACAAAATTGCGTATAGCAAAATCAGGCCATCCATCGTAAAGGAAGGTGGTCTCGTAGCTGTCAGGGAAACGGAACATTTCGCGTTGTGCGTTAGTTCTCTTGGCGAGTTTTCGACATCCCACACCAATCTATAAACCATTAGATTGAAGAACAGAATAACAATGTTGGATGGACTTACTCAGGCTCTGTGTGAGACTGACCTAATCGAGTGTACTGTGGGAACAAGGTACGACTCCCCAAACGAGCGAATAGGTAACCACAATCTTGCAAATATTTTATCCAATGATGGTTAAACTTGGTGTAAAAAATTAAAAATTAAAAATTCGAATTGGTGGTGAGATGTTTCATAGCAAGATACATCCCTTGATGAAGACCAGGTTTAATGAGAGCACTAGTGGAGAGTCCGGAAATAGGGAAACAACGTCCATCTATGATACTGAAACGTATAGCGATAATCTTCTGATAATCGCCAAGACCAGATCCAACTTCTTCAACCTCTTTAGATGTCAATAACTTGTACTCTAACGTGAATCGGTTGTAGAAGTAGTGGAAAGAAATTGTTTGCCTCTCAGGGACTTGATCAAGGTAGGTAAAGCCGGATTCTTCATGGGATTGGCGAAGAACCGAACAGTTAATAGACATCTGCGGATGTCCATGTTGGGGGTTATAAGAGCTGATGTATACCTTAGGTTGACCGTATAAATCGTGGGATTTCGCAATTGAACCAACGATTGTGCGGGGCATTCCTTGATATGGGATTTGAGCGACGAGCAAACCACACCATTGCTCCACCCTCCTTCGATGTGCATAGACACTACCGGGTATAGAGTTAAAGTCGACTGGCAGATGCCTAGTATTGATACTAACAGCTTCGAAGCCATGAGTGTGAAAAAGGGAATCTAATGCCATAATAAAAATAGTAAAGGATAAAGTCAAGTAAAATGAATTGGAATAAGATGAAGTATATGAAGTTTAAGGGTATTCGAGTTCAATCATCCAGGTCCATTATAGTGAAGTAAAAATTTATTAAGAAAAAGATGTCAAATCAAAAGAAGAAAAAAAAGAAAAAAAGAAAAAAAGAAAAAAGGATTTAAAGAAAGAGAGACATCTTTATATAGACAACTAAATAATAATGATCTATATTAAAATATAAAAAGATCAGTTAGTATATAAAGGACAAATATGATCTTAAAAGAAATAATATTATTTTTATAATTATAGTTGTAATCTTAAACTATTTTCAAATTAATAATGATTAATATTATATTCTTTTTGTAAAGTAAAGTGAGACTGAGAATTAATATATATTAATGACTTTTCTTTCAAGACAATATCTGTTACAGAATTTGTATAAAGAACGATTATATAATTCCAATTGATCGACAATTTCTATCGATGAACTAATAAACCAAATATATAAAAGTTTTTAATCAATCAATCATATAACCTTTTATAATTAAATATAAAAGAAAAACTTTTCCCTTTTCTTTCTATAATAATTAACCTTCTATATATCTACATTTGAACCTATATAATATCAATCTCAAAATCATTATAAACTTAGTTTTCTTTATAAATGATATATTACAATATAATCTAATTCAGCTTTCTCTTTCAATTCCCTCCTTACAATATACTATCGGGACACACGTATCTCGACCTACCACTTTTACAATATCAAAAGGCGTTCTTTGAGAACCAATCGATTTTTTATTCTATTACAAATACAATCTTAGTATACTCACCAATTATTCAAGCATTCCAAAAGTAAATATTCCTTCAAATCCCCTCTTCAAATTTTCGTTTCTCTTTTACTTATCATTCAGTTTCTTAATTGATGATTGGCATCGTTATGATTGGCTAATATCCCCGCTTTGCAGTGTAGGAATCCTACACATCATTTTCTCGATTGGTGTTAACGAAGCAGCATAACCAAAGTCTAGTACCACACTGAATATCTACCATTTATCACCAAAACTAACTTGTTACAAAGCCTTCATTCTAACAATTAATCTACTCTTAAATTATAAACATACTTTGAGGATGAATTCAATTAACTATCAATACAAGAGGACGGATGATCCACATAAGATTATATTTTCGGAACTAACATCATTGAATAATGATCCTTCAAACATACATGAAGTATCTGTCTCCTTGAGACACAATGCATCTCTCACTAAGACAGAACAAAGATTAACTGGATATGCTCGTATGGATGGTAGACCACGGGTACTGAAATCTATCAACAGGGAAGATTTTCTTTATAGACACTTTCCCAAAGATGTTCTATCCAATATAGGAATTGTTGAAGACCTTAAGGTAATGTTCACATTTCCCAATAATCTTATATTCTTCCTTATCGTCTCCTCATTCCTCTTTCTTTTCATATATATAAACTAATCACATCTATAATAGAAGGTCAGAAAACAATTTCAAATCCATGGTTACACTGAGAAAGGCAAAATATTTTCCACAGATGCATACCTCGACAGAACCAATGCTCGGATCATTCCCGGGGCAGATCTCATGGTTGAAAGATTATCTCGAATCGGAGTTCAAATAATAGAATCTTGTTTGACTAAGAAAGCACAGCAGATGTTCCATGAGAGGGCTATTTCTAAGTCATCTTTGTGTGTTGGAAATGAAGAAAACCGATACCTAAGTACAATTCGAATAACTCCGATTAATTCATTCTCAAATATAAACACAAATACAAATATTCACAGGGTTCATGACGACGATCCTTGCCTATTCACAATTCGAAGTATGATATATCTTTCCTTTACCTATCTCTATTGTATCTAACTCTTTCAGTAAACCTTGGCTTGGATGAAGAGGGAAGATTTTCAGGTAGAATATGTCTTCCAACTTTTAAAGAATATTGTGATACGGAGCCATTTACCGCATTGGTATTCAAAAGGACTTTACCGTTTTTCGAGATACAAGGAACCGAACCGATTCATGATGGTAACATACGAGGAGTGTTTAATGTCAACCCGATAGAGCAAGGATTCATAATTGAGATGTCGCCTCATCGCAGACTGATGAACTCATCATACGAGTTGGGATATCCAAGAAGTATGTCACATCCTTTAATTGTCTTCGGGACATTCCAGAATTACAGTGAATGGTTGTTTAGACTTGCAATCATTGAAAGTATAGGACGTGAATCAAGAGGGAATTTTGTTCCAATAGACATCACTCTCGAAACTATCGCCCATATGTGTGGTTATCAAATTGGTACTACTACATTTTTACCACGTCTATCCCTTGCTACTACGATACTTCAATATCCGGATCGATCGTTGGAAGAATGGAATACATTTTCTCAATCTATAAAGGTAAAAACCATTTTTCCTCCATGTGATCGTTAGCTCATAAAAACATAGGAACTTCATCGTATGACCAATTATCGAACGATCGATGTCGAAGATCCAAAATCATTAAGCCTTGATCCACAGCCAATTTCATGGATACCGGATTTACTCTCGACCTCGAGTAATTCTCGTGGTGATCGTTCCCTTGATCAATCTACACAAGGCCCAGACAAATCGCCACTTAGCAGAAATGCGATGAATGAAGTGGGAAGTGGAGCAATGCAAGCTAGATCTTTGCAAAAATCATCAAGGCAACCCGCAAGTAACAGCACAAGAACCATTGATAGACTTGTACATTCAGAAAAGTTAGCTCTCAATGGTGCTCGAGAAGGATTGAATATAGCCGCTTCATCTCAAAAATTGCCACAGAGTTCGTCACAATCTATCTCGGCGGAAGTCCACTCATCGGCACGTCAATTAGTACCATCCGCTCACAATGACAACCTCGCAGAGAGAAACGAAAGAATGACAGATTCAATATCTCTTAGTATTTCCACATCCCACCCATACAATGGATTTACCTTCAAACCACCTGAATGGAACCCCCCTAATGGATTAACTGCAGTACTAAATAAACAAATTATGAAACTTTTTGACATTGAGAAATTGAGAGAAGCCACTGGCGCCACATGCCATCAAACCATTCAGCCTACAACAAATGATGCAGATTTGAAGGAACAACTCAGCATCCATATACAAGTTCTGGACGAAAATCATTCGGTTTTTAATGATTATTTTCATTTGGTTAGTCGTTCGGCCATTTGTTCCATAATTCAACAAGCCCCGCAATTAAAGAAAGAGGTTTATGATCAAATCGCTAAATCAGATGGAAGGCAACGTCTTCGGTTTGGTATATCAACCAAAGCAATGGAGGTTGACACCTTCTGGAAAGATTTTTCTGATAGGAATGCATTGGTATGCGAGATGTCACTTCATATCGGTACCCATATACTTCTTGCCCCTGGATTCTATTCACTTATCTTGACAGCCGGTGGTAATAGTCCTGGAAGTAATTCAGCTGTAAGATCACCCCTTCAACCAGCTATGAGGTATAAGATTGTTGAAGCATGTCTATGGCATTCCAAACGCCACCCAGTCTATATGGGGGAGCTAAAATCTTTCTGGATGTCATCATTTACAAAGTTTCATTCACATATCAATGATGAAGCCAAAATATTGAAGCTACCCCAACATATACCCGACATCATTCCTTCTATTGGATCTTGCTTCCCTCAAGCCTTTAATATCCTTCATGAAATTATATCCCATATATTCGATACATTGAAATCGGGAAAGAGAAATGAAGATTTCATTTGGGGTCGTACTTATGAGACTGATCGTCTGGGTTGTCTAAGGGAAGCTGGGGATTCCTTGAGATCTCTTTCTAAAGCCAAATTGGATAGAAGAGATAATAAGTCTATGAATGCAGAAGTAGTCTTCAGAAATATTCTATGTATCAGGACTTTGTTTTTCGGGAATATCAAAAAGCTTCGAAGATGGAAAAGATTTATACATCCAGAAGAGATTGAGAATCTTATTTTAACTTCATTACCCTTTGAAGAGTTCTATAGACAATCTCGAATATATAATCAATTTCAATTTCCTGTAACCTTCCTAGAGTTTCAGGCACGGATCAAGAGTTGTTGGAATGTTACGTGGCCTTTACCAATTACTTCAAATATTCCAGATTGGTCTCAGGTTCACTCAGTTGCATCTAATACAGATTTTGCTGGAGGTATGATAAGATCTCTTGTCGCTAACGATATGTCAAGATTTGGTTGGTGTATGAATCCTACTTCAGGAGATTGGTCATTACTTTTGAATCCATCTTCCTTTTGGTCCGCCTTGAATGAGTTATTCCCTGATGTTGAAAGAACCCATGGTCCTGGTCAACGATTTGTTGACCCATCATTAGCAAAGATCGTTACTGTTTCAATATCAACAAGTTTAGAATCAGAAGTAAAGGAATTTATAGGGTTTGATCATATATTCGTAGAACATTTACTTGGTTAGCTGTCTGTTTTCATAAAGGAAGGTTGGGTTTATGATAAAAGGAATAAATTCAAGAACTCTACATCAAGGTATAAAAAGAAGCAAAAAAGAATATGAAGAAGGAATAATGAATAAAGGAATAATTGATGGTTAATATATATATCAAGAGAATGTTTCTTGTTTGCCTAATCATTTAAAACACCCATATGCCCTTCTCTATTCTACTACTTGACTTGATATATACTGTTAATCAAGAATGGCCGAAAGTATACAATGTTTGAATAGCTTTTATTGTCGGCTTGCCGACTCTATAACCTTGCTGTACGCGAGGTTTACCCGGTGGGTGGTGGAAAATGAGGTTCGCTTAAGGGTGCGATATGATTGGTCGAGAAATGAGTCGCGATCCTGACAATCTGATTGGTCTAAAATACCCCGGTAAAAAATCTAACAAAAGCATGGCATAAGCCTTATAACCTTAGGCAAATCTGACTTGGAGCTTTTTTCAATTCAACTCAATTGAAATTATTTAACTCTATTGAATCATTCAACTCTATTGAATCGTTCAACTCTACTGAAATCATTCAACTCATTCAATTCAACTTTATTCATTCAATTCATCTTATTCAATTCAAAATGATAATAATAATAATAATAATAATAATAAATTTTCAATTATCAAAAACAAGTTGATATTCTATCTGCACTCTAATATATATATTTAAATTTATTATAAACTTTTTAAAACTTAAATTTTTACTAGACTTTCTCGAAAAGCCAGGGGTCCGGGGGGCGCAGGCCTCTGGTAATATTAGAGATCATAGAAGAGTATGTGATTTCTGTAATAATAATATATATCTGTTAATTGATTTATATATTTTTATATTATTTTTGTAATTAGAATTATAATATTCTTTAATATAAGAGTTATTATTATATTTATCTTTTTTTTCGATTTGAATATTTAAAGAATCTTTTGTCACGATTCACGGTTTTTATTATAGTAGTATTATTGATATCAATGATTTACATACTGATTATAGGAGAGGTATGATTTAACTGTTGTTTTTAAAGGGTCTAATCATTTACAAATAGAACTCCAGGATTCCTAGGATAAATATCCTAGACAACTATATTAGATTAGGACAAGTGTCCTAGTTAATTGGCTGAAATGAGATAATCATTTTAGAGAATATTGTATCTTAGAGTTATAGTTTCTAAAGGAAAAGCTTTTGGGATAAGTATTTCAGGAAAAGAAAGGCTTTAAAAAAGAAGAAGCTTTAAGATCAATTATATAATATATTAGTTTTGCTAGTTAATTAGTAAAACTAACATTTCAGAAATGCTAATTATACTAACCAATTAATATAACTAGTATACAAAGAAAGAGATTAGTATATAATCAGAATAATTTCATAATTTAAAAGTTTTGTATTCAATTTAATTATCAATTAGTTTATTTACCTTTCAATTGATCTAATAGCGAATTCTTTTTCAAATGAATAAACAATGATTAATAACCTTAACTTATAACTATCAATTATACAAAACCTCAGGCAGCTGCTGCCTCGATCAGATTGTTATATCTTTAATAAGTTTTAGATCTTTTAAATCAAATTATTTTTTAAGATTATTAATAAATTCATTAATAATCTCTTGTTTTGGATTTATAATAACTATATCATCAATATATATATTAAAAATACATTCTTCAATAATTAGATTTATAAAATCTAATTTATATTTTTAATATATAAAAATATCTTTAATCTTTATAATTTTCGGATATAATAACTAGAAATATTTTTTAATATAATCATTATCTTTCTATCAAAAAGATTTATCACCGATAATGATCACAAAAAAAATCCTTATAATAATAATTAGTTTTATAAACTCAATAATATACTCAACTCCTCATTTATTCCTTATCCTTCTTTCAAAAAATCTATAAATCTTTATATTTCTAACGCTCAACTCTACCCTTTCATCACTTGCCCGCACGAAGTCTTTTTATTGTTTTTCTATCTCTATAAAATCATTTTTCCTTCCCATACTACCTACTATGTAAGTCCTCTGGAAGAGGCGTTGTTGGTTTTCCTTCCAACAATATAGTTGCCCACTCTAACGTAGCCACTACAATATCTAAAATGTGCTCCCTGATTCCTTCGCCCTCGTTTTCTTCCAGGTTTTTCCCTATATCCACGCTGCTAGCAATCGGAGACATAATGGCTGCAACACATTTTGGTGTGACCAGCTTCCTGAACCAGTCTTTCCGTGCTCCATTGATATTTTCAATTCCTTTATTCTATAGACCTTCACCCTTCAAATATTTAACAAACTTAATCCCCCTTTCCATTATGATTGCCCTTCTTGTTGTAGACACACTTTGAATCATTCTTCTCGAAAATGCCCTGTGATAAATTTTACCTTTCTTGATATGCAATACATCGTCAAACCAAGTTTTTGGGAAGTAGTTGAAAAACCCTGGGTATGAATAATCGCCACGGAGAAGCAAATACACCTGACTCACACACATCGACAACTCTTTTATTTTATCCTCATGTGTGACTTTTTTATGAGTTTTAATAATATCAGGCTGACTCTTCCTCTTCCTCCTCTCTTTAAACTCTTTCCGCCGCGGTCCGGGTACAAGTATCCGCAATTGAATTTATCAACAATTCCTAATGTCCCAATACTCCATTGATTCCCACCGGAAAAGTTGGAAATTATTAATTGAGTAAGAGGCTAGAGAAAGGGATGGTGATGGGGTCGATATTTTGAATTGGTAGCAGGTAGGGGATGGTTCATCGTCTCCTGCGAGAGAAAATGATAGTTCTTTGTCTCCGGCATCTGGTACTGGTTGAGAGCTGAATACCATTTGTTGAGCTATTGACTTGTTAGTAAATTATCTTTTATATAAAGCAAAAAGGACACATCGGAACTTGGTATCTTTAATCTCTTCACTTTAAGCATATAAAGTTCATTTAGTTTCGCTGTATAGACGAAACTATTATATTTTATAATCATCTTAAATCAATTAATAAACAAACATCATTTTCTAGGAATAATATACTCTGTGAAACACTCCACCACATTGAATGACTCAACAATGTTAAAACTATAATAGATGTTTGGTCTAGTAAATTTAATATCACGAAGTTGATGTTTGATAATATAATTTCATATAGTGGTTAATGATAAGAAGTGATTGAAATTTTGTGAGAATTTAGAATTGCTATTTCAACAATTACTTAAGTATAAAGTTTAAATTTCTATATATTTCCTTTGATTTTTGATTTTGAGTTGAATTTTTAAAATTTTCAAATCACCAAATTGTATACTAGCCCTCGGTTAACTTTGAGAAGGAAAAAAAATATAACAGAAAAACAAAAACAAAAAAATCTTTGGTATTCTAAAGACCTACATGCTTCTTTTCTTTTCAGAGATTTTTTTTATCTCCAAATTTCTAATACCAACAATTCTTCATTTTGATGAGCTGTAGCTCTTCTTTTAAAAATTCTCTTCTTTGTTAAACAAATCGCGTCTTTATCACTTTGTTGATACTTTTATCATCTTTGTTTTATATAAACAAACATTCAAAATGTCTAAAAACTTCTATAATCCCGAGCAGTCTGAATCCCGTACTACTCCAAGTATGAACACCCTCTTCGATGATAAAGATAGTAAGATAGACAGTCTCTTTTACTTGATATAAATATACTAACGATTTATTTTAGTCAATATCAGAACCGATTTTCAACGTGCTGTCAAAGGCTTCTCTATTCGCAACCAAAGCTCTAATCGCAAAACTGAGTTGTCGTACTACATGTCCCTCCAAATCGCTCGCGAACTCGAACCTATCGAAGCTTTAACAAAAGTTTGTGATGCGCTGGCGTACGAAACTTTCTCTGACTTAATATATTCGCTTGGTCTTACTGTGAACGGTAACCCCGAAAGAAGAGGTGGAAATCTTTACACTGGAGGTCATGAGCATAACCCTACTTATTACAACAAGGTACATGTAACTGTCCACTATTACGATTGCGATAGAATGTCGCAGGCATCCATCCTTTCTTTTCTTCCTGCTAGGAAATTGATCGATACGTCTCGCGTCCCCGAGGATGTTTTGGCATGCAGATCTGCCGTAGATTCTTTCGATGTTAAACTCAGGAATGAAATAGGCATCGCAATGCTTACGTGAGTTAAGTTGAATCATTTTCATTACACTCAAACTAATGTATCTCAGACATATTATTTCATTACCCGACTTCCTTGATGTTGCAAAGTATCCGTTTGGAAACCAGAACGACCGTATGGTCTACTTCTTTAGAATGCTCACAAAATACCCAAATCTAATGCCTATCATGGCTGATTCCGTCGGAATGATTCTGGACACTGCGTTTGTGTATTCAGAATACACTTACACTCCTGATCTTGATTACAAGTCCAGTCCTGTACCTGGTTCCGACCCGAGTCATGCTATTCAAGATCGAATCAAATATCATATGCGGAAGTTTCATTTGGTTCGAGCTTGTAGATTACTTGAACTTGTATTCAGGGGTCGGTTGAATGTTAAAGTCGATGAGACATTCCATCAACCAAAAATGTATTCTTTTTGGGTAAATATTCCTATTCAGTTTATATGTCAGAACCTTGCTAACCTGATTATAGATGTCAAATTACATGAAGTCTTGGTCTGACGGACGTGACATTAAGAAGGTCAAGGAAGCCATCAGCCTTTGGGATCTACCTGTTAGACTCAACTACAGTCCTATCCACAGAAGCGCGTTTCGGAAAAAATTCCAAAGGATTGAACCTATGGGTGAAGAGGTCGTCGTCAATGACTCCACTTGTAATGACCACAGTGGGAACAGGAAAACTACGAGACTTGAAGACATTTAATGACTGGATAGCAAGATTAAATTATGGGAAGGGCAATTATCAAACACCACTTTCTACTTGTTTGGCAAGGTCATGAGACATTGCTTTCGTATTGATGACATCTTTCGAGAGGGGCCGCGTCAGACATACATCCGTAGGCATCTAGCAAGGTTCACCGACGACGTATTCAGATTTCAAGTTGTAAGACCAGAATTATATTCATGTTCATTGGCGAACATGTCATACTTCAAGGAAATAATGGGTGGTAGAGGTGTGTGAGGATATTGATATCGAGGCAGGAATTTTCGAATTTGTGGGGTTCATTGATACTTTGCTCAAGTAGCTTGCTTAATTCGTTAGAGTGGGATTTAGTAATGGTTTAGTAATATTTTTGGCTTCTTCAATTACTTTGAGCATCTATGTATACAGTTAATGCAGTTTATGCTTGAAGAATAAGATTCATTTATGGCTAATAATTTGTTATTTTAGTGATTAAAGATGGCTGAGCGAGATGCTGTGCTAACTACAAAAATAACATGAAAACAAGACGATCGGTAACATAATGGAAGCCGGTTGCAAATTTTCATTCATTTACTGCATCGGCCCCCTGTATCTCATCTGAAATTCTTGAACTGACTTGCATCTCTTCTAACTCATCCGAATACAACCGGTCAAGGTATTTTATTTGTTCCACATGTACATGGTGAGAGATGCGGAATGTAGGAAGTGGTCGTTTTGAACGCGGAGTCATAAGAACAAATAGCTAACTCGTTGTCCATCACCAAATTCAAACTGACCCCTTTCCTCGACATCACCATTGTGTTTCTTCTCTTGGTCGAAATGTATTCCTGATTATCTCCTTTTGAACTATCCCCGACGTGACGCATCATCAAGATTCCATCATCGACTTGCTTGATATGAAGAGTAAGATATGATGAAGCCTCAAGGAATGATTTGATAAATGGCAAACACAATAGAGAAATGAATGTTACAGGCGAAGCTTCTTTGATTTTTATTGTAATATTCATGAGTTTTGAAGACAAGTCTCCCGTCATCAGACAACTTTACAGAAGCGACCTTGTCAAGAGGACCAACAGAGAGAAACTATAAGAAGGACAGAATTGACAAGATATACCACGTCATGATTGTCGAAGCATGATTGATGTAATGCTTTAAAACCTTTTTCCACAACTTAGAATTGAGCTTTAAGACCTCAAAGTTGGAGACTAAAACGAGATAAGTAGTTCTAGGAATATTAACAAGATGAAGACTATCAATTAAGTCGAACAAAAATGGGAAGAGGAGATGAGTATGATTGTTTAAGAGGATACTGTCGAGGTGTACTTGAACCCAGAGTAGCTGTTCAGAGATGATGGGGTTGAATGCGTTGCAACCCTGCGAGTTTTGCATCTGAAGAAGACAGTTCATCATCTCCAGATAAGTCACACTGTATGGTTGTCTAGGTCTGTCAAGTTCATGGGCGAAATCAGTCGCGAAGGTAAGAATGTCCTGATAAAGTTGAAGTTTGGGAAACATTATGATAACTTTCGAAGGAGGTTAATTGATAATAAATAACAATTATTTATATTAATAATAGAAGACTTAGTCTTATTTAAACTCAATAGAGTAAAATCGAATATAATTATAAATAGATTATCTATTTAGATTTTAAAATAATTTGTTCTGTAAATGGATTATCTGTAGTTTATTTATCAAAGGTAAAAGTCCGTCTTGCAGAGCCCAGTTTCACAGTGTAGATAAGATCGACGGAAGTCCTATAGTTATAAGAGATTTAGAACGAATCAGATATTAGATAAAATCGAATCTATTGATTAATTTCTCATGAAATGCAGTACAGTTTATAACGAGCTTCTTGTTTTCACAAGCCTTTTAGTATTAGCCGTTTGATAATTTCAAAGATAATTAATATCTCGATTTCATCCAAAATTCAACCGCTCGTAGTAAAGAGAGCCGATAATAGACTACTTCAGAGCCGGATGATGCCTCGTCAATAACACAGGCTTTTGACGTTAAGATTCAATTTCATAAGTGGAAAACAACTCTCTAAAGTGCTCTCTTTCTATGATCACAGTTTAACTTTAAACTACTATCGTTCAAAATTCAGGATCAAGTCATAATTACAGCAAAAATTAGTGTTCAATGAAATCACTATCACATTCAAGGATTAGAATTATCAAGAAAGAAACTAGAGAACAAAATCCATTAAAATCATCGAAAAAAGCATCCCCACCTTCTCTCCTCTTCAATTGTCATCATAAAAATCCGTCCGATTGTATGCCTCCCACTCGATAGCATCATCTCCACCCCTCTTCACCCCATTATCTACTTCAACACTCCCCGCAACTTCTATCTCTGAGCTTTGACTACTGATTTGCTCAGCAAAGAAAGCTTCCCGTCTCCGATCCATCTCCCTTGATCTCTCCAACCGTCCATAATCAACCTCAAGTTGAGGCAGACCTCTATCCAACAGGAACTTATCAAATCGATCTTGGTATTGCTGCCATGCTGGCTCCGACATCTCTACCCATTCTTTGTGGCTAACTTGCCCCCTAATCTTTGCCTTCTCCTTCTCCGTCAAATCGATTTCATTCGTGATAACGATTTTGGCAAGCTGGACCTCCATTTTCTTGATTTTGGCTTGGTAAGAGGTAATCTCCGGCTCATTTGAGAGCGCGCTTCTCAATGTCTCCTTGCTTTTTTGATGCATAGCATCGATATCAGCCAGCGCCAAGTGGTATTCATCAAAATTTCTTGCCCGGATAGTAGTGGCCCCCAATTTCCTCTTGGTGTTGGCGATTTCGGCAAGGAAGTTTTTGTGACGAAGTTCTCCTGCCTCCCTTTCTCTTCTATCATTCTCCTTCATTTCAACAACCGAGCGATCTATTTCCGCCAGATGCTCCTTCAATTTATTGGCACGAAGCCCCACATCTTTCTTGGTAGCATTGCCCCCATCCATAACCCTCTTCAGCTGCAGGTAGTCAACATTGAATTTGAGGACTTTCTTATTGATATCACGGTCCTCTGGTGATTTGATGTGTTCCTTTTGATCTTCTGTAAGTTTGGGTGGCATGGTGAAGAGTTGAGATCGTGGGTCGTGACGTTGTAATGGCCAAGATCGCAAGCTTTTGGAGTTTCGGGAGATATCTCACCTTCCCTTCACAAACGCGGCAAAACGCGCTACTATTACCGCCCTATCACAAATGTGGAGTGAAGGATGGCATAAGTAAGAAAGTGAATACTCAACAATAGATTGAAGACGCGAAGAGAGGAAAAAGATCACAGGAGCCAACTTAATTATTCTTTCAAACTTATCATTCACTTTTTTTAATGATCTCTATTGTTTTAGAATTTTTTTATAATTAAAACAATAAGTATTGAAAAAGCCAAGATACGATGCTATACTCGAGTTGCTCGCGTGCCTTTTTATTCTCCCGTCGGGTCGTTTGGTATAACCAATTTATACCCAGGGGCGAGCGTGAGGAGTATCCTCAGGAGTTTCAAACCTTTAAGAATCGTTAATATCATAAAACAACATCAAAATTTGTGGATAATACTTACTTCTCAAGCTCACTTCGCATCGTTGGAAGCATTACTGTCATCAAAACTTCGATTCTCTTGGGGTAGATATTCATGGCTTGAGCTGACTGCCCTTCTCTCCGAAGATGTCGCTTATGGCCAAGATCATTGTAAGCAGGCTTCCATCCATCCGGAGAAATGCCATAGTCCTTCAAGGTGTTATCCACTGGAACATGTTAGTATGAATGTAGTAGGAAGAAAACACTTACCTTTACGAATGTAAGCTTGCTGCTCTGTGAATTGAGCACCATGAGTCTCAAAAGTCATGGTAGTGCCGTATAATTCGACCTTTGCCAAAATATTTTTGAGCTCTTTGATGGTAGGAGAGAGAAAGAGAGTGCTACTAGCGGTGACATCCAGATGCCAGTGGGCGTAAATGATATGATCAACATCTTCTTTCATATTTTTCACTCGTAAGACAGTCGACTTCATATCGAGTTCACCAAATCGGTCCTTTGAAGGGTTCTCTCTATGATATTGAGCATGAAACTCCTTTGAGGCTGCCAAACATTCTAAGGAGACCCAAACCGGAGACATATGACCTATGTAAAATTAGAAACCGATTATCAAAGACATAAATGATGAATACTAACCTTCGAGAAGCTGATGTTGGATACGACCTCGCTTAACAACCGATGCTAAGATGGACTCAATTGATTTGTATCTCCTGGAAACTGGCTAGGTGGTTCCATAACCAAGTGATCGCGCAAAAAGGTTCCCTAGATTTGAAATGTTAGTAAATCCGAGAACCAAAGAAAGATGTACATACAGTAATGATGCCAGCTAAAGCCTTCTCTGAAATATCTCCAATAGCATTTAGAATCATAGGAACAATGGTAGCACCTCCCATCAAGAGGCTTTGCTTTTTTGTTTCAGTGTCAGAAAGATCAGACTCAGTAACTTCAGTCATCAAGATATAATGACCAAGAAGATCAATTGTTCTCACGAACTCATCGGTTTGTTCCTTCATTTTGGTAATAGGGAATGGGAACAGGGAATGGGAATGGAAATGGAAATGGGAAATGGAAATGAAGTATAAGAAAACGGAAGATGTCCAAAGAGCTCAAATTTTACTCAAGAGAAGCGTATCTAAGCACTTTTCCAGAAATCTAGAAATCAAGCATGTCTATTGTGGATGGTATTTCTCTATTATGAAAGATATTACGCTTATTCCCGTAATTTCAGCTATTGTGATTTGAAGCATTTTCGACTCGCTAATTTTAGCACAATCATAATGAAGGTGAGTATCAAGTTGAACCTCTGCCTCACTTTTGCGTCAACTATGATAGGCATGACTCATTATTGTGATGGATTAGCACAATCTTGGGTTCAATAGAGTGAAAGTTCTATTGTACTGATCTAAATCTATGTCTATATCAATAGGTGCAAACTAACTATTGTGATGATATAGGTGTGTTCTGATTGTCTAATAGACTTTCTGTTTCCATTGTAATGATCTAAAACTGTAGAGTTAGTTTCATATCTATTGTGATAGTCTAATGTGATTGAGGTTCAATAGATTACAAAGTACTATAATTCTAGATCAATAGGTGTACATTGTCTATTGTGATGGTCTAGTGTGATCAATATTAATAGATTAGATAGTTCTATTATACATGCTTCTGGATCAATAGGTGTACATGATCTATTGTGATGATGCCAGTCTATACCACTTCTCCAGCACCCCGCGTTTTGCAATAGTCTTATTCTGTGCAAGTAAACTCATATCTATTGTGATGAATTGAATTACAATAGATCTAAAGATGTACATCAGAATGGTTCAAGATCATCCAGTAATCTAAGTATATAACCCAGCTTTGCAGCTGTAGAATTCTTATCTCCTTGTCGTGGATCATATGCTCAAAAATGTCTCGAAACAATTCTCCCAATTTCAATTCCTTATTTGGATTCCAAGAAGAAGCCACCTCAGTTCCCGACAAAGACACCACGGATGATAATGACTTTGGCGAAGGTCAAGGGCACCTTATCCACCACCATACCCCTCCTCAATTTGTAAGTCTAGATTTGCCTCGATTTGGCTTTCTCAAAGGAACCTCATGGTTAACATGCATATATTCACCGGCCTCTCCCATCCACTCCCCTTTTCATGATCCTGAGACTCCCAAAGTTTTACCAATTAGATCCTCATCCCCAATCTCCCCCCCGAAAACACTCAAATTCTCCTTCTCCAACCTTCGGCTCCCCCACCACCACCCTCAATGCTGGCACAGTTGCCAAGGCTAATGATCTTCAAAAAGCAATCGAGAATTTTGGCCAGTTGGCTTCGGGGAAGTCTGTTCCTAGCAATATTGATCGCCGTGTGGAGGCGACTTTGGAGCAGATCCCCTATTTAGGGAATCTTCTGATGGATTCTATTGAAGCATATAGCGAAGAGAGGGATGGATTGAGGAGGGATAGGGCTGTTTCTCGCAAGGCTAGAGAATTAGCCAAGAAGGCCGCTTTGGAGGCTGAGAACATAAAGGCGGAATATGTTGCCAAGATGGCACAAATGTCAGTTACTCCCAGACTATGGAGACCTGTTCAAGGTCATATGACCTCTGGCACCGATACTTCGATGCTATTCGAAGCTACAACTGATCCATTTGACACATCCGAGTTGTTGTCCGGCTTTACTGAGCTTACTCCGTATAAGCTCAATCCTGTAAGTTATGACCTTATCTTCTCTATATCAGATACTGAATTTTCATAGCATGAAGCTTTGCCAATTGCTACCGGAAAGCTTATTAGTGAATTGAGCGATTCTAGATACAACATTGAAGTGGTTTTCTGCCCACCCAAATTCGCTGAACATGTAAGTCAAATCCATGCTACCTTGTCAGTTCCATATGACAATTGCTGACTTACGTTAGGAAATGACGGACTTCTTGCGTCAATCAGAAAATGGGATGAGAAGGATATCAAATGGAGGTAAGTCTCAAGATCTTCTATAGATATACTTGTACAAGTCTAATGTGTCGATAGGACCAAAGGAATGGATTGCTGCCCCCTCTGCTTCTGCCGAGCTGCACCTGGCAAGTGCAAACCCAAATCAGTACGGGATCCTAGAAGACCGTGCGCCCCGTGCAATGGTGGTGATGGTCATTATTGTGTACATCATCTGAACCAAGGGTATTTAGCCCTCTATATTGGTAAAGCTGGTGGTAGCAAACTGCCGTTGAAATCAGCTTTTGCATAATCCTCTTCTTTCCTTCCCCTCTTTCCCAATTCCCCTTTTCGACTCGCTCCGCTTCCTTGGTCCTCGCCACCCTTGGTCGTATAATCAGGTGGCACCTGGTTCCATTGTTTATGGGGTTTGTGGTTTTGAGTTGCTTTGGGATGGGATGTGGGGTGGTTAGAGGTGTGGTTGGGGGTGTTATTACTCACTCTGGACCGTATATAGTTTTTCTCTTTTCTCTACCATGATACTTTTTACTATATGAAGCTCCCATTATCATTTTCCGTCTCATAGTTTCCCACACCTATACATTAGTATATTTGACTTTGTGATATCCTTGATGTATCAGAGAATTTGGAGTAAGTAATCTTTAATGCTCTCCATTCTGTGATAGAAGATGTTGAGTGATCCCATATTGCATGCGATCATTGATTAAAAGTCCGAATAGATCATTAATAGTTCTTATCTCTCGGGTTCTTACCCACTAATTAGAAGCTTTCTCGAATCTGAGTATCCTTCCTAGTGGCCAGATGCCTTTATACCACCCAATAGTATCGGGATTTGCGTGTTAATCTATTTAGCAATTAGGGAAAGATGGGCCAGATTATATTGATCTAGTTTCACAGATTATCTCATGATTTCCACAAACTTTCATGATATCAAGACTCTTCGTACTATGTGCAGATCGTACTCTATATTCAAGTTCACTACCTATTATAGGGTTTGCATGACTAAATTCCTATCGGACAGTTTAGAGAACAGCTCCCGTACTGTAGATAATATCAGAAATTACCGGTACTGGGGAAAATGGCCGAGGAAAACAGCTATCCAGACATCCGCTCACTTCTCTTTTCAAAAATCCTCGGTCGACACGGACAACGCCCTTTTGTTTCAGAACATACTACAACATACCGGATCCAAAACTATTGGTCTATTGCAATTATCAGCACTTAAGATAAACGAGGTGAATTGTTTTAGATAATCCTTTGTAGCCCTTCAATATGGATAATATCTCCATAGTGTAATAGAATAGAGTTTACAAAGAAATCTTATCTAGGTTAACTATAAAATAAAAGCACTGTAAGGGGAGGTAAGGTATTAACAGTTTTGCAACCGACGCACAGCCCATAAAGGTGTCTCTGCCCGAATTAAGGGGGAGAAAGGCTTTGGAAGAAGGCAGGCCAGAGCTTAAAACAATTCCACCTTCCAGTAACCCGCTGAAAAGGGAGAAGGAATTTATAAGGCATGATTGGAATCGGCCCCACCGAAGTCGTAGATTTGGCGAAAACCTGGAAAGAATACAGGGAAGAAAGTATAAGAGCAGAGTGACATTAAAGTAGACCCCTTATAATCTGTGTAGCAGGCATGGGCACCCTATCCGTACCCGGGGTATTTGGGCTTCTAGGGTATCTACCCTACCCCACAGGATATTGCAGGGTATTTACCCTACAAAACCTAAGTCTCACGTGAATCTCACATGCAACACCCGGCGGGTTTACCCGTACCCTTCGATATTTCATAGGGTATTTACCCTACCTCAAAAGCTAGAGCAGGGTGTTTACCCAGTAGAAAATGCCCCGGGTGTACCTTACCCTTTGCCCAACCCTGCTGTGTAGATAAGGTCTAAAGGAGACAGCAAATCCATCACCTAGATAAATACAGGGCAGAGGATGGGCAACTCTGCGTCAAGATGCGGTAACCAAAACAACCTCAGGGCGTAAAAGCCCCGGAAGTATTCGATTCCAGGATCGAGTGAGAACGGATGAGGGTGGCCGAGCATTAAATAATCACTAAATCGATGTCAAGTTTAGCACAAGAGCGTTAGTAGAATGGTGAAGTCCATTATCAAAGAAAATTATCTAGCACACTAAAAAAACAAAATCCGTCCGTTACGGTTAGATCTAATAGAGAGAGAACGTCTTGTGATGAAACCCTACTAGGAATTAGCGGATAAACCTAGGAACACCTCTAGGATTAAAGTAAATGACGTAAAACAAAAGGAAAAATTACTCATTAGTTAAGCGGATGCTTAACGAAATAGTCTGCGATTTTTACCATTCGGGAGGAAAGAACTTCCTATGGTAGGATCAACCTTGCTAGGAATTACCAGATAATCCAGAAATATCACGAAAGTAAACTTCGTCTGGCGCAAAGCAGATTCCCCTGAATCGGGTATAAGGGGATAAAACACGAAGACCCAAGGGCGCGCTGTCCTAAAGTCCTCGTCGGGGGACTAAAACCTACAGAGAAGTGTATATAAATATTCAATTAACAAACATGTCAGCTAAAAAATCTATCAACCGTAACCACTTAACCAAAGGCAATTGTGATGACGGGTGGTTAGGAACGTGTCACTGAGTGAAGATAGTTCATCGTCTGGGTCAAACCATCCGAATAAGGAAATGAAATGATAATCAGAACTCACTATATCACTTATGCAGCATTCACTTCTACTATAGAGTTTCTAAAGGCTTGATAATCTTCAAAATAGAGAACAATTCTGAATTTCTCTCCTATTATTCCATCTCAACTTTACCATCCTCAAGTAGTTCATCCTCTATCCATCAAATTTTCTGTTAGGTCCTATGTCAGGCTTGACAAATGCTGGAGATAACACTTCTGGCCGACTGAGATATACGAGAAAGCGATTCCGTCAACGGAATTCCTCATCCTCATCCATCAGCCATTTTAGGCTCCTTACTTAATTCAAGTCTCTCAGGTGTATCATCTAATTGCTTCAACCTTGTTCAAGGTTATTCTTTGATTGTCTAGATAAGTATAACTACTTGGCTGGGCACTACAGCCAAGTACTACGACAGGGATTGCCAAGTTACCAAGTTACCAAATCCCAGATTCACAGACTACCTTCAGGCCTCACTCACACTTAGAGTCCAGGATTCTACCACAAAAGAAAAACGACTTTCTTTGCCAGATTCCGCAGCCAAAGCAGATCATTATGGAAGACTGCAAGGCGGAGCAGCTGAACGAGAATTCGGCAGCGCTGTACATAGATCTGGATGAAGCTTGAATATGGAGCTCGATTTCTGTTTTGAGGGGTTGAGTGGGGTAAGGAAGAGGGTTAAGGAAGAGAGAGGGGTGAGAAAGACGGTTGAGATGGTAGGTAGCGTAAAATACCAAAAAGCGTCGGAATTTGACTTTGTTTGCAACATTAGTAGGACACTTTCCCCAATAGCAAGATAGAAAAAAGATTGCAGACACTTATACATATACCAACTTTCATCATAAGTACATCACATAATCATATAATCAAACAAGTGAGTGCATTATTTGTGGAAAGACTTTATTTGATTCAAAGTAATTTGACCATCCATCCCATCCCATATTTCTTCCTCCATCAATCATGTAAAGCAGACTTCTTTCTGCCTGCCTGTCAGCTTAAATGCCAACTTTTGGGTCTCAGTCTCAGCCTGAATGGACAGGAGCACTTCCGAATGCCATCAGCGTTATTGAGAACAAGCACCAACTCTTCCTTTAAAGAGAAATGCCTATTCTACGTTGTGCCACTGTCGTATATCGAATCGATCGTAAAAGACGCTCACTCGCAGATGATGGGAAAAATGAAAAAGTAAAGAGTAAAGCCTTCAATTCAAGCTCTCAAAATGATATCCTTCCATGCCATGTGTCATTGTGTGAAAAAAACACATTAAGAAGGTCGAGAATATGAATCCCACTTTTATCTATCTAGAAACGCAGCAAAATGCAAAGTAAAGACAACGAAGATATTTGCAAGATCTTCCATGGCGGAGGATTTTTATGACCCGTCGAAATGGATCAGAAAGTTTTTGGAGAACATAACCGTCATAATGCGTTCTTTGAAAAACCCAGGTAAAAGCATTTACACCCCACTTTTCCAGGTAAAAAAAAAAGCATCATGACCGGTACGCCGTAAGTGGTTGACGTCTCATGGAATCTGCCTAGTCGCCTTTAATCTAAAATGGGTATCGAGACGAGGCGACAGACAATCATAAACAAAAGACAGGTTCTATCGTATGCCGATCAATGGTTGAGACCACGTGTAAAGTCGGCTCTATCGCTTAATGCAAAAGAAGACTTCAATCGTGGATACCGCCACCGGAAAATCGAAAAAGCGCAGAATAATTCGATGCAGAGCAAATCTGAAGCTGAGCTGTAAGGAAAAGTCGAAAAGTCGAAAGAAAAAAAAAGAAAATGTGTTGATATCAATGAGAGGTACAAAGACCATTAATATCCGTATGATGCCTCTGTCCAAGATCTAGAGAGTACCGGAATCGAAATGAGAATTCGAAAAAGGGACGAGAAGCGTTTTCAGTGATGTTTACCACCAACTCTGGCCACCACCAGCAGACTAAGAAGCGAGAGTTAGTAATTTGTCGTAGGGAGCTGTAAATAAAGAAATTACAAAGGGTTTAACTTACTGGATTGCCATAGGCTCCACCGCCACCACCGTAACCACCACCACCACCATATTGCCCTGGTGGAGGTCCGTAGCTAGCTGGAGCAGGTGGGCCGCCAAATCCACCACCACCGCCATATCCACCAGAGGCTGGAGGTCCACCGAAGCCACCACCTCCATTGAAACCGCCACCTCCTCCTCCACCAAACTTACGGAAATCACGGTTTGCACCACCACCGCGTCCACGACCGCCTGATCGACCTCCTCGACCACCACCGAAACCAGCACCTTCACGAGCAATGTTCTCGAGGAAAGCTGGAACCTCTTGGTTGGCTTCCTTCAAAAGTTCAAGGAGATCACGGACGACACCACGGTTTCCACGGTTGAAGAATGCGGTGGAGATACCAGTGTTACCAGCACGACCCGTACGACCAATACGATGAACGTAGTCATCAATATCGGTAGGAAGATCGTAGTTGACAACGTGAGTTACGTTAGGGATATCCAAACCTCTAGCTGCAACAGCGGTTGCAACGAGGATTGGGCATCGACCGTTTCTGAACATCTCAAGAGCACGTTCACGTTCACGTTGAGTACGATCACCGTGAATGGAGGTGGCAGGGAAGTTTTGGTTGATCAAGAAGTCTGACAAGGAATCGGCCATGCGCTTAGTTTCAACGAAGATGAGTGTAAGACCAGCACCGTGAGTGTGGAGAATGTCCAAAAGAACAGAACGTTTATCAATGTCCTCAACGTATTCAACCTTCTGGGTGATGTTCTCAGAGGTAGAACCAACACGACCAACAGACAAGAAAACGTAATCCTTCAAGAAATCACGAGCGAGCATTTGAATATCGCGGGGGAAAGTGGCTGAAAACATGAGAGTTTGACGGTTTTGGACACCTGGCATATCTTCACCCTCAACAATTCGTCGAATCTGTGGTTCAAAACCCATGTCCAGCATACGATCAGCCTCATCGAGAACCAAGTACTTGATGTTTTGGAGGGAGATACGGCCACGCTCAATCAAATCGACAAGACGACCTGGGGTAGCAACGAGGAGATCACAACCGCGTTCCATTTGACGGAGTTGGGAACCAATATCAGCACCACCATAAACAACACAAGGGCGAACCCAAGATCTGTAGGCGAATTTGCGTGATTCATCGTAAATTTGGGAAACAAGCTCACGAGTGGGAGCGAGGATCAAAGAGGTTGGGTATGCCTTTCGAGTGCGTCCAAAGCTTCCTGCGGCATTGCCTGGAATAGGAGATGGACCAGTTTGGAAAGCTTGAGACAAGATGGGGAACAAAAAACCACCAGTCTTTCCTGAACCAGTTTGGGCACAAGCCATCAAATCACGACCACCCATAACGATTGGAATAGAGTATTTCTGAACCGGAGTTGGGACCTTGTAATGTGCCAACTCGATGTTCTTGATGAGATGGTCATCGAGTGGAGGGTTGGTGAATTTGAGAACTGGCTCAGGAACATCTTGACCAGATGCTTCAACTGGGATGTCATCGTACTTTTCAAAGTTGATACCGGTTTGTTGCTTGGTTGGATCATCTGCAACACCGAAGAGCTCACGTTCTAAACGAGCGTTTGCAGGACCAGCAACGTGTTTTCCATCTCGCCATTGTCCATCTCCACCACCACGAGCTTGGCCAGCACCACCACCGCCACCACCAGCTCCGCCAGCGCCACCAGGCCCACCAGCTCCTGCCGCAGGGTTACCATATGCGTTCTTGTTGAAGGATGGAGGACCAGATGGGTTCCAGTTATTCCCACCTCGTGGAGCACCATTTCCGCGTGGGGTGAAGTCGGGAGCGTTAGCCCAAGAATCGCCTCCAGCTGGACGTGGACCATTAGCGTATCCGTTGCTAAAAGAAAAAAGGGGTTAGTATATCGATCATCTCAAAGGCATGCTGGTGAAGGTTCAATAACTCACCCTTGGGGAGCCCAAGCACTGCCATTCAAGTTTGCTGGTGGACCGGCTGGAGCAGGGCCACCCATCTTGCCTCGCATGTGGGGAGGAATATATGAGCGTGGTTCACCACCATTAAGGTTGAGACCATTCATGTTAAGTTGATCCGCCATATTGAATAGAATCTAGGAGATGGTACTTTGATATTCGTGATGTTGATGTATCGATTGAAGAGGTTTCTTCGTGATTCGGTCGTGGTATTATCGAACAAATTAGGTGACTTTAGAAAGTCGTCGTGTAAATTTTGAAACCTCGTGAAAAGACAGTGAGATCGTAATCAGAGACCGTAAGAAGATCTTGAGATTGCAGATGAAAATCTAAGAAACCGAAACTCAATCGAAACGATTCAAAAGAAAAATCTTCCGGGATTGTTTGCTTCCGTTCGTCTTTATAATAAGAAGAGGAAGGAAATGTAAATGTTGACACAATCGTTAAACTCTTTTACGTCGTTTTGATGGCCTTCGAAAGAAACTCTCAAAGACAGAAACAAGAAAAGAGAAAGAATTGATAAGGGGAGAGAAAAAAGAGGTTATCCGTTGAGATGATGAGGGGGGAGTTTTTAATTTTTGTGTTTTTTTTCTAAGAGGAAGAGGGTTTGGAAAGAAGAGAGAGGAGAATTTTGTAGATTTTGATTTTGGCTCAGATTTGCACGGGGAGCAAATAAAGCTGATTGAATCGTTGTTGAAGGCAAAAAAATCAAAAAGGACTTTAACCGAATTTAGTTAGAAAGTACAGTAAGATTCTACGCTAATCTTTTTATTGACATCAATTTGGTAGTTATCTAGGCAGGTACTACTAGGTAGGTAGAAAAGGTAGAAAAGGTAGAAAAGGTAGAAAAGGTAGAAAAGGTAGCAAAGGTAGAAAAGGTAGAAAAGGTGGTAAATGTATAGATAAGTAGATGTAGAGTAGGTGTAGGCCCATATAGAACTGCACAAGTGTATATGTTCTTCATACCTCTGTCTACTAGATATCTACGTATACCTATGTACTTACTACCTTCCCCCTCCCGCCTCCCCAAATGACCTCAAAACTTGACTTCATTATCCATGAACATCCTCATCACAGTTTCAGAGCTCATCGGGGTTATCATTATATGAAGTCTATGTAGTATACTGCCTTGCTGATATATGATATGACTAGCTAGGTAGAGTAGATACTTACCACATAGGTACGGTAAACAAGATCTTACATCAAACATAATCTGTATTCTCTTTCCCTACTTACCTACTGGTATCAAATAGTCTTGTAATGTTCGTAGTCTCGTACCTCTCTGTCTAAAAGATATTTTATTCCCAAAGTTTTTTTCTTTCCTCTCTTTTCTCTTTTCTCTTTTCTCTTTTCTCTTTTCTCTTTTCTCTTTTCTCTTTTCTTTATGCTCATCTATCTGCCTTAGGTCCGATATTCACCCGAACAATCCTGTATCAAATGACGTCGCATATTTACGACCTAGTAGGTTATGGTTCAGCGAAGCATTCAGGGCGAATATATCCATCATTCTGTATCTCACATTTCAGTCAGAAAATGATCTTGAAATTCTTGATATGAGAAGAAGAAATTAAATATGAGCTTTTAGATAGGTACTGTGATTATGTATAACAGCGATCCAGCACCTATTAAATCGCCATGTAAATATCACAAGCCTCTCAACATCTATCTCCTTGACAAACAGTTTATAGTTGATCCCATATTTCCACATCATGTCTTGGATAATTCATCTTATTATTGGGAAGCATCAACCTCGAATCTTGTATTTGATGACTACGTGTTTGTGTTATCAAAAATCATTCATTCAAGTAGCATGCAGGCGAGACATAAATGATGGGAAAGGGGAGAAGGCGTGGAGAAACATTGCCTCACCCAAGGCCTATATGATTCCAAGCGAATGGGTAGATTGAGCCGCATCTGCGCAGTCTTTTGAGTGTATTTTGATTATAAAGGTAGCCGCAATGGCAGCGGCTGCCTTGACCACCCATGGGATGACCAGCGGGACGTCATTCAAAAGCATTGACAATTATAGGGTATGTCCTTAGATCGAATCACCGCCAATCTCCTCTGAGAAATAATCAAGATAGGGATCGCCGTTTGATGCCATTTGATGCCATTTGATGCCACGCTAATATACACCCATCCCTTGGTTCATAGTTTATCTCCTGTCATAAAAAGCCTCTCATGTCCATTCATCCTCAAAATGATCCCTTAAGGACAATCAATTCTCGCACTATCATCATAATCAAGTTCCTTGATGCCCTCCTTCGTGATAACCTTCACAGTCATCCCCTTGAAATCAATCGGCAACCTCCTCTTCAACTCATCCGTACACATCCTCAAAACTTTCATTCCTTGTTCAAAGTCAATATCTGGATGATGATGTTTATCAAGAATCGATAAGCAGTAATATTGTGCGTAGCCATGAGCTGCATATGGGAGAGGTGCAAGTGATGCCAGGTAGTCGAGCCAATATAGGCTGGGCTTGTCGGTGATTGGATCAACACCGCCGAGGAGAAGGTTGACGTTGTATGGTTTGCGGGAGCGGAGGGATTGTGCTAATTCACCACGGACAAAGTGGGCGACAGCAGATGGGGAGAGGTCAATGTTGTTGCGCATGGAGTAAAGTTGAGCGTTGGCTTGAATGTATTCTGCGAATTGAACTGTGAAGCGCCAATATTAGCATTATGTTGTGCTCTAAAAAAATAGTAGAGAGTTACTTGTATCTCCAGCCTCTCCAGAAAATGCCATCAGAGTGTGTTTGTTTAACGTTCTTGTCTTGTCATCGGAAGCTTTGAGAATGGTTGCACCTCTCATAGCAGCTTTTGAGGCCGCAATGATGGTAAAGTCTTTGCCAGTTATTCCAAGTAAGACCTCCCTAAGAGATGATGACATGCATTAGTAGAGTTTCGCATAGATATTGCAATGTTCACACTTACATGTTGATATTGTTCTAAAGTTGAATGATGAAGCTTCAGATTGTTATAACTGGGTAGGTATTGAGACTTTGGAGCTCCAACGCGTGTAGCTCTGGCTGCCTCACCAATACGGCGCTAGTAGACTTATGACTTAGCGCCAAAAGGCTTAAAAGAATACCATTTCTGATTGAAGAATGATTGAGCTCATCGATTGATTGAATTTTCAATTTGATCATTCATTTTTCTTAGCCAAGGGCATTTGAATTATATGTAAGAGTACCTAATTTCAACATACTAGTCTCTTGTCTCAATTATTTGGTAGGTTTGTAAGGTATATTATGATCTCAGGGTAAGAGATATGTCACGTGTTGACGGCTCCGTTCTGGATCCACCTAATCCCTGTCTCGAAATTCTGCGGCAGAATAATTCCCCCAAAAAAATTATTTCGATAAGACAGACATTTTTTACCTTTTCCACCACGAGCTTCTTTTCCCACAACCACCCCAACTATGTCCTCTTTCTTTACGATACCCAATGCTCAAAAGAAGAGGAAACGAAATGATGCCCCAGAAATACCCAAGAAAAGATTAGCAGCCTCATCGAGAACCCCAGAAAAACAGTCAAAACCTGCGAAAAGACCCCAAAGAGATGAGTCGATTTCCGGGAGCGATTCCGAGAGTGAGGGAGGTCAATTGGATGATGATATCGCAGAAAGTTCCTCGGAGGATGATCTAGCGCGAGACGGAGAGGAGGAAACTGCGGCAGAGCGCAGGCTGAGACTCGCGGAAAGATATTTACAGAATATTCGGGAAGAGGTAGCAGATGACGGTGTTGGATTTGATGCCGAGGACATCGATCGAGATCTAATCGCCGAGCGTTTAGAAGAAGATGTCGCGGAATCGAAAGGGAAAATATACAAAACATTGGCAGACGAATTAGAATTTGGGGAAGCATCGAGTTGCCATTTTAAGAAGGATTCGCATTCGTTCACAGGTGTAGCTACATGCGCGCCGCATGTGTACACTGTGACCAAGGATATGTGGCTGGTCAAATGGAGGATACAGGAGTTACCACGGGACCAATATCCTCAAAAGAAGGGCAAAAAGAAGAGTAAAAAGCTACCACCACCGCCCAAGAAAAAGCCTACCTTAGTAGCTTCAGTACGAGGAGATCAACGAAAGTCAAAAGTAACATCTTTCATGGGACATACCGACGCTATCATTAGTGTGGCTGCATCGCAGGACGGTAAATTCGTTGTGACTGGTGGAACGGACCGTAAGATCATTGTTTGGAATGCAGAAACTCTGCGACCTATCCGAGTCTTTTCGCAACATCGAGACGCCGTTACAGGCTTAGCATTCAGAAGAGGCACAAATCAATTATACTCCAGTTCTAAGGATCGAACAATCAAAATATGGAGTTTGGATGAAGGTGCATATGTTGAAACGTTGTTCGGTCATCAAGATGAAGTCGTGGATATTGCTTCTCTTGCACAAGAACGTTGCATATCAGTTGGCGCTCGAGATCGTACAGCCCGTTTGTGGAAAGTGGTCGAGGAAACACAACTTGTTTTCCGTGGTGGTGGGAGCGAGAAGAAATCTCGTCACAAAAATAACTTCAACGATCTCCGTACTGTCGAGGGCAGTATCGATCGTATTGCTATGGTTGATGAGGATATGTTCATTACCGGGGGTGACAATGGATCACTCTCTTTATGGACTATCCACAAGAAAAAGCCAATCTACACATTAACTCTTGCCCACGGAGCAGATGAACCAATAAAACCCGAAGAAGCGTCCGCCGAGACAGACCCCGCCAAAAGGGTCGTGCCCCGCCCCTCACCCCGCTGGATCACCGCCTTAACCACGATCCCGTACTCTGACGTCGTGCTAAGTGGCAGCTGGGATGGCGTAGTCCGAGCTTGGAGAGTAAGCCACGATAGAAAGAGTCTCGAACCCATAGGTCCCGTCGGTCGAATCTCTGATGCCACTACGGAAGGCACGGATGCACCTGTACATGAATCTCAAGCACCAGCGCGCGGCATCATAAACGATTTATCAGTTTTCGAACGGGGAGACAGGGGAAAGGATGGTGTATGCATCGTCGCAGCAGTAGGAAAAGCCCATCGTTTGGGTAACTGGCAAAAGACCCCAGCAGGGAGGAATGGAGCAGTAGTATTTGAAGTCTCGAGGAAACAGATTACTAATAATGTAAATGGTCATGCCGATGAAGATACGGGGAAGGCATAAACTTGCATGTAATTGTTTGTGTGCAATTTATAGCCGGAGATTAATTGGCTCGGAGGAGTTTTGTGATACAAAAGGATGGATGCATGATATCTTCATTTGTCCTTACGTTTACCTTGCTTGTATGTATGAAAATAGGGTATATATACCACTCATAATGAGTTAGCTTCTAGCTCTCGAAATTCTTGACTTATATGTGTATGTGACTGGTGTTTCGGGTTTGGTGCCCATGTTTGTATTCTGAGAATGTTAACATGCTTCTAGTCCGTACTCGTAATGGTTTCCTCTCCTGAACTTATTTACCAACCGAGGACTATCAAATCATCCGCTCTTATGCCTGGCTGGTTTGTCTACTTAAACGCAAACACATTGGAAATGAGGGATGAATTAGGCGACTCGTACTCTTCTGAGCACCACGTTCTGCCAAGAGTCATCGATGGCAATGCAAAGAATTGATCAATAAGATGTACACTTCAAACATGACAAATATTCATTACTCCCTAACTTTTATGACTTTCAAATTCCCTGGTATCATTCCTAACTATAATTTACAACACGCTTATCTCGCATCTAACATTTTGTCTTAGCAATTCATGCTCACTCGGCATATACACTCGCTCAGCTTTTTCCTAGCCTAAGAACACCTGAGCAATCTAGTCCTACAGGGAAAGTCGAGAGTATTTGGAGATGTACATAATAAAGCTGGAGCTGAATCATCATCTCTGTTGTGTTGAGGGAGGACCGAAATGGAGTTTGGAATCCCCACTAATTAGCCTTCCCCTTCCCCTTCCCCTTCCCCGCAACTTCCCTCCTCTTCTCCCAAACTTGCAAGTAACTCTCCCCCAAGTGCAAGAACTCTCTCTGGCCTCCTTCCACAAACAAATCTTGTACTACCTTCCACTCTCCCGTCGCTTTATCTCTCAACTGAACCTTCCAACTCCTCTTTTCCGATTCTCCCTCTACACTATCTTCTCGCCCCCTAACTGCTTCATGTACTATGTTTGCAACTAAATCATACCATATCGGCTCACCGGGTCTAGCGTGTTTCATATCAGGTTCAATGTATGGTGACATATCTAAATTGCGCGCGTCAAAAGTGACGATGGTGGGATTGCGTTCGTCGACGAATTTGTTGTGAGAGAAGCGTTTTATGTGGAAGAGGAGGAAGGGCGGAAGTGGGTGAAGCAACCGATAACGTTTGCGCATATTGAGATGCTCTTGGGCTTTCAGACCATCGTATTTTGCGAGTATACTGGTCAAAGGGATTTGGGGAATGATATTTCGTTCTAATTCATCTTGAAACAACGGCGCTGCTGGTAAATCTAATGTCAGTAGCATGAATCTACTAACGTCTGTTTTGACATCAGCATCTTCAAACCGTAATCGATCACCAGCGTCGGCTTTGGCGGTGATAGCTTGAGATTCGACTTTTAGTTTCCCTTGGAATATCTTTTGGATTACTGAAGAGCCGGGTTTGGTTTTGGACCCTCCAAGTGCGAGATGTAGGTTGTTAAGAAACCAGGAGAGAAAATCGACAGGGTCGGACTGGGTGGTTAAATTGAACTTCTTATTGGATTTGAGGGAGATTTCTTGGAGAAGTTCGTGAGGAGAGACGTGAGATTTGAAGGCCCTTGGATTCCATATTTTTCGGAAAAGAATTGAGACACGTTTTATGAGTTCCGGTTTGTTACGAAAGTCCTCCAATAGGAAAAAGTTTCGAAGTGGTGGTACATGGGAAAGTGCTTGTATTATTACATTGAAATAGTCGTTGTCTTTGATGTTGTTCATACCGACGAAGCCTGGTATATACTCTTTGCCAGACAAAGTCCACGAAGTTTTAGCTTCTCGATCCATAGCCATGACCTGCTCTTTTGTGTATGTAGGATCAGACACAAACTTTATGTCATCCAAGCTCTTATTTTTGACCTCGTAACCTTCTGGCAGAACATAGACTTTTTGTGTTTGCATGTTGATGAATACGTGGTGCCCTACTTCAAGAGCATGGAAATATGCATGAGACTTTGTCCCTCGTCCCTGATAGTACTTCCCGCACACTAAACAAGCGTATACGTTGATATTTGAAAGGGAAATGGAGCAAAGCTTCTCGAAGTCGAAATCGAGTACATTGCGATTTATGGTATCGAGGTAGAGATCATCATAGCCTTCCATTGGAGCCTTTTCTCGAGGAACCACAACTTTCAGCCCTTCATCCTCAACTTCAAGGTCCTCCATTCCATTTTTTAAATCCTCCTCATCTTCGATGTGCACCGGCCTAGGCTCAACCGTCCTCTGTCGCTTGGGGGTCGGTTCTGCTTCTGGATGCGCTCCATTAATCAAATTCTCCTCGTCAGTCTTCGGGATGGCGTTCGCAGAGTCTTCATCGCGTTCTTTGCGCTTTCTGGTCGAGATATCCATATCCGTAGCACCCGACATGTTGATACTGGAGGTGAAAATATCTGGTTATAGAGATATTTCACGGCATTTGAGGTTAAGTCGCTTGTTATTTATTTGCAGCCTTGCGCTAAATTTTGGGCCTGGTGGGCTTGAAGTCATAGCTTCAGGGGCACGAGCCACACTATATCCATCCATATCATCACTTTGATCAATACTCGAGTAGTTTCACTCAAAACACGATCGAGCATGAGGAATTTTTATCTACACCTTTCTACTGCTTCATGAATACCGAAACGAAGCATTGGTCGTAGCAAATTTATCATACATACCGTCAAGGTTTACCTCAATGTCTACGTCACTAGAGAATAGTTAGCAGTTAGCAACATCTCGAATTAGCCCTAGGATTTCACTCCTTGCGATTGAGTTCAAGTGAGCTAGCATGAAACCTCTCGGATCATGATCAATAGTCATTTAGGGAGCCCTCTTTCCTAGAAAAAGGTGTTATCATCTTAAAATTTTCTTGAATAGTCATTTCGGAAAGCCCTTGTTGGTTGGACAAAAGATCTTATAGTTATTTTGATATTTCACTGAATTGAACATTTGAACCATCTAGATTTTAAAGCAGTACAAGATGTCAATGTTTAAAAGGTATCATCTACTAGGTACTTATCAAATCATCAAGCCATAAAAATGGAAGTCATCAGAGTTGGTCAAGTTTAAACCTATCATTACACTCAGAATTGAAATGTAAAGATTGCATAACTCTCAATACCTATCCTCTTCTCATGACTTAAAAGATATGAGTATCTGCCTGCCGTAAAGTATGATGAGATATTACCTTTCTGACAAGCATTCAATGGTTAGAACACAGCAGTAGACTATAACTCCGTTCTAAGTAAATGCGGGGGAATGAAGAGAAATCCAGGAAGAATCTCCGAGTGAATATTCTTTGCCACTCATGATTTGAGGATCAAAGTCTCAATCTCGGCCCACCCCCACCTTCACACCAACACATTCAATCAAATACCTTCTTTGGAGACCTAAAGCATTGTTCTGTTCAAACCCGCGGCCTGTTCTCATTAAGATGTCGTCCATTCTCTATCAAATTACTAGAATACATCCCGCAGCTTATATACAATGAAGCTAGATCAATTTGAAGCTGACCCCAGGAGAGACAACGATTGCTTCCAAAACTTCAACGCATCCCGATAGATATATACTATCACAGAACGTTACCCAGTACCATACTACTGTTAATAGGTACGCATATAAGTCCTGATTTTGTCTCTGGTAGCAAGGATGGTCGGTTGAAAGACCAAAGTTTAAACATTAAGCGAATATCTCGTCTAATCTCGCAACATCTTCATATACATTAAAGATATTATCATCTGAAGGTTATGGTCGCACGCCAGTTCATCTTAGATAATATCAAACAAATGAGTCGTGGCTGCCGTATCTGAAACTGGTTGTTGTAGAAATGAAATTGTCTAAGCCCCCAGCCAGAAAACATTCACTACGTGATAATGACCACAATGAGCAAGTTTTTTTCTACAGCTTTACCAATTATGCCATACGGAACGGTTGAGCTCCAAATTATTCACCTTCATCCCACCTAGCATATGCAGTATTAAGATTTGATTCTGTATACTTAAAGACTTCCCCTCTTCAACAACTCCATCCATCTTACAACTCCAAATAATTCCATAACAAGACCCAACTTGACCAAAACAAACTCCCCCCATATTTTTGATACTTCACAACATATTCAAAGTCTTCTGAAATTACTAGAACCGTGTTAAGACAGTAATCTTGATACCGATCAACCTTGTTGCCGTTACGAGTAAGTCTTTCCAATCTATCCATCGTTGGTCACACTATTAATCACGAAATTTGCTAATTAATCACATCAACAGAGCGCATCAATCACAATACCATAGTCTTTCCACACTTGTCATACATTTTAATCGCCAACCACATTGTACATCATTACAAACGTCAAGAGTAAGTTTCCTTGCTTTCGTTCACAGTCGTGCACTATTCATTGCACAACTTGGCTAATCAATTTCATGAATAGAGAACAAGATGTCCAAGAACATGGACAACTTCGTACCAAGTACACCACCAGCTCTTTTCATTCCAAAGAAGAAAGAAACTCAGCCCAAGCTCTCGTTGAGCGACATGCTCGCCGCCAAAGAAGCCGCGAAATTATCTCCCAAACAATCTGTCGCAGATTCTGAGATGTCAGGAACTGCTAATACCTATGGTACTTTATTGAATCCCAGTATTATATGATCTTGGGCTAATTATTCAAGTATTTGGTGCTGCTAGTAATGCTAGTTCACCTAGCGCCTTTCGATTTGGAGCAATGGCAAACTCTCCCATGCCTACGTCGACTCTGTCTCCCGATATGGAAAAGACACGCAAGCTTGAGAAGGAACTCAAACGACTCACTCACGAGCAGAATGAGTCTTTGAAGGAGTTGAAACGAGAGAGAGCTATTAATGCAAAGACAATTGCAGACCTCACAATGGTAATCCAAACTGCTGAAGATAGCAGTACACAGACAATCGCAGACCTCAACGCGGCAATAAAAACTGCTGTGGAAGAGAAAAATGAGTTTGAAAGGAACTATCTCACCGTTTTTGACGCTCTCACTCGAGCAAATGACACGGCAGATGAGGCAAATTATCATGCCGATCAATGCGATGACCAAATCAAACGTCTAGAGAGGGAAAAAAAGAATCAAAACACCATCAACCGTCGCTTGAACGAGGTGATAAATAATCTGAGGGCCAAGGTTGTCAGCCTTGAGGAGAAGGTCGATAGCCTTGAGGACGAGATGGAAGTGAAGTTGGGTGACATTCAGGTAGCAGAGACAGAAATCACAGTCAAGACTGAAGAGTTAAAGGTGTCTCAAGGCGAACTTGAAGCATTCAAGCTGGAAGCTTCCGGAATTTCTTTTAATCATGAGCAGAAAAATGCAGGTGATCGTCTCAGAGCGCTTGAGGGGGAGCATCAAGAACTCGCCAACAAATTCCAAGAATTGGGAGACGAGAAGGCAAAGTTGATGGTTGAGGGCCAGACCATATTGAATGAGCGAGACCAGCTCAAACTTCAGCTCAACGATGCTACTGTCAAATTCAATACCCTGCAGCAAGATCACGTTAGAGTTCAGGCCGAAATTACGCAAGCTCAACCTCGTGTTTGGGAACTGCAGCAGACAGCAAACAGAGCTACTGCCTTGGATATGGAGAACGAGTCACTCACGGAAAAACTTGAGCAAGCCAATTGTGACCTTGCACAAATAAAACTTAACCATACACAAGCTATCGAAGCTAAAGATCGGATTATATCCGAGAGCGGTCACGCCCTTCTCGATTCGAATCTCAAAGATACTTCCAACGTACAAAGCGAGTTCCACAAGACAATTGAGGAACTTCAAGCCAAAATTCTCGATCAGGCGACTGCTCATCAGAACGATATCGCTTTGTTTGAAGCCAAGATTGCTGAGCTGTCTGAAGGGCAGGAAGCAAAGTTACTTTCTCTGCTGGATTCCTACAAATCCATTGTCACTAAAAAAGAAGAGATAATTGCTCAAGCAAATGCACAAGCTAAGTCTGCTGATAAAGATGTGGCTTCTCTCAAATTCGATCTCTCAATAGCCAAGGGATCTGCTGATGCTCTTCAATTGAAAGTCGACACACTCCAAGGCGATCTCGGTGCTTCCCACAAAACTGTGCTTTCTCTTCAAAGTGAAGCAAAACATGTGCGGACTGAATTCGATGTTCTTAAAGACGAAATGACCTCGACGCGAACTCTCCTCGACGACATCAGCCGGAAGACGGAATCAGCTAATAAGCAATTGGCGGAAAAGAAAGAAGAGCTTGCCGCAGAGAGGAATGCTCACGAGGCTACGAAGGCCATGCATGCTGCATCTATCGATCGACTTGCCAAAGATAAACACAAATCAGATTCTGTCGTTGCTGCTAATAGCAGGCAGCGAATGACTGTTCCCCGTCGCACTGCCTTGCGCCCAATTAGATCCACATGGCCAGTTATCACGGAGGAGGAACCTGAATTCATAAATGAGGATGTAACTTTCCCAGTCATTCCAACCAGAATTAGAGGCTGCAGGTGCACAGCAC
The DNA here is from genome assembly GCA_905066765.1 of Sclerotinia trifoliorum. NCBI lineage: Eukaryota > Fungi > Ascomycota > Leotiomycetes > Helotiales > Sclerotiniaceae > Sclerotinia > Sclerotinia trifoliorum. Next base: position 42,093 of record CAJHIA010000040.1, on the reverse strand, counting down.
CAGCCACCATTCCTCGTCTAGATTTTGAGGACGAAAAGTTATTTTCGCCCAGTCCTGAAGTACGTGTCGAGCATGCTAGGTTTATACTCAGACAATTTACCCAACTAACCATGTCGCCGTTTCAATTCATGGATAGCGAACCTGCTAACGTCACTATTTCCGATTCTATTCCCAAGGCAGAAGAGCCTGTCGTCAAGGTTGACTTACCACAGGCGACTGAGGAGGAAAAGCAGAATGCAGAAGCTCCTATACCCTCATTAGGGGTTGTTGTGGTAGCAGTTCCTAAGAAGAAGCATGTCAGAGCTCCCTCTGCAATTTGCCGATTTTCGCTTGTCCTCTTCTTCCTCTTCGTTATCTCGTTGATCGCCATGTCCACAAAGGTAGCTCCTACCCAGCGAGGACCGGTTTTGTCGATTGGAATGACAAGTGTCGCAGCCAGAACTGCGACACCGGTTATTTCCACGGTTGTTTCTACTGATCCCATAGTGGCTACGGTGACTACTGTGGCTACGGTGGTCTCTGTAGAAGAGCCAAAGTCGACGGAACTGGTTGCTCCCGTTTCTTGGGACAAAGTCTCTTTACAAGTACTCTATCCCACCAGAATATTGCACCTCGGGGAACGGGTCCTGGAGAGTACATTCCATTACTGGAAGGCTCTCGAGGTTCGTATCCTCCGAGTTGTCAATCTTTTCCGCCGTGGTGGTTAGACCACGGAGCTTTTGGCAAATTTATACTGTGCCACCATGCGTGCTTTAGTAAGCCGTTGGTTCAGTCCAAAAAGTTCCGTCGATCTGATCTAAACGCTGGTTATTCTTTTGGTATCATTGTACTTGTTAATTGACAATTCTCATCATTCTCTGCTCCCTTTAAGGCTGAGAAGGCGGTACGCGGGTCTATTTACTTGACAATTCCTACTACTAGATCGTACATGACAACTTCTGTCATATTCATCAACTTGAATGTTTTCTCATTTCGATTATTCATCACCATATATGTTTCCGAACTTCTCCAAAGCCTCATTTCGACCCCAACCTACTACTTCCTATTATTCACATTGCGTTGAAAGGAGTAGTAGGCCTAGAAATGAATACAAGCATGGGGGTATGGAGCACGACAGGAACATAGATATTGGTGATGACACAATCGAATTGGGAAAGCACTCGAGTTTGTGGACTATGACAGTAAGTTAGCGATAGAGTGGAGAAATTCAAGTATGAAAGGCATACCAGCATGGTCAAAGCGCCGTTCCTCAAATAACTTGGACTAACTTTGTCAAGAAAACGCTTTCTTTCCTACACCATTTGTTGTGGATTAAAATCAACATACATACCATTTACCACCTATGAGACACCACGTCCGGTGTCGTTCGATGTACGTCGTCATGGGGAAAATTCGGTAAATGCTATTAAAGATGCACGTCGCCCTTCGCTTGACTGCTGGGCTATGCAGAGGTGGTTGAGTTTGCTAGCTCTTCGGGATTACTGGCCTAGTCAGCTCGGCCGTCTTCAGAGGAAGTGTCGCTACCTTTTTCACCTACGAGACACCTCATTCGCCCCGCTTTGAGGTTCCTATTTCCAGCACATTCCTGGTGTTGGAATGAATTCGTGCCACCTGGAAAGGAAGGGGTGGTTGCATGATCGAATTTGGATATCGGTCCATCTGAAGGAGCTACAAGAAATTTCCTCAACTTGAAGCCGATAAAAACGCCACTGGTATTTCTCGTGAGACATCCCACTCATCCAAGGTTTGCAACACTTGGGAGCAGGAATAATCCATACTGAGCAGCTTTAAAACGAGTACCATGGCATCTGCCTTCAAGATCATATCCTAAGGCTACAGCTGACAGCCACTTGAGAAATGTGTCGCACCTCCTCGGATACCATCATCTGCTTATTGGCTTTTTTTTTATGAACCATAAGCACCTCAACGATTCGCCAAAACAGGAATTTCTGGAGTACTCTGGAGCCTTCTGATACACCGCATTCTGATGTGCTGTTAAGGTCTGGCTGTTTTGAAACGTCCCCATCACGCTCCAAAAGCAACACTCGGTTCTCAAAGGAAACCGAAAGGTCATAAGCACCTCCTCGAGATCATTCAGTACAACCCTTTCAACAGCATGAGAATCATCCACTTAAAATGTGCCTTGCATCGAACTAGCACAAATCATCCTTAGAAGATGGACGCGTCTTCGATGATAAGAGATTTGTGCAACTTCTTTGTAAGGTATTTTTTCCATGATTCTTTTGCGAAACTCCTCTCCTCTACAAGATCCTACAAATTATTTGCTAGGTACCTTCCGACCCTTTTTAGACTTCGTATCAACTGCAACTTTCAAATTCGTTCTTCCGAACTACCTCATAGCATTATTTCGACCCCACCTACTCTTCCACGCATTTGGAAGGGAGAGTAGGCCTAGAAATAAACACAATGACGGGGGCATGAGCACGACAGGAGAACGAAATATTTGGTAGTTGCAAGTTGATATGTACAAGAATTTATAGGTTGGATGGTATACTTGAATGGGAGCGCAGTCTCATGGATGAAGGAGAGCTTTTGAGTTATGATTTTAGGACTTCCGAACCTCCTCCGAAAACGACATCAACAGATACGCATCATGAAACGGATGGACCGCGGGCGCAGAATCTCATCCCCTTCGGCAAGGGATTACTTTACAGCCTTTTGTTCTGCTATCAGGACACTTTAACACGACGAGGGAAGGCAAAAGTTAGGTGTCCTCTTCGGAAACGCTGCATGATATACAGCAGTCTGTCATAAAAAACATTAATGGAGCCGAATCGCAAAGAATATTCCACCTAGCAAGGATTATTCTCATGCAATGGCATTCGTGCCAGTTAAAAAACTACGGTGGAAGAAACGTGAAACGTAGATGCTCCCTTTGGCAAGGATGTATTCTCATACACTAGTTTCTTCTGCATTAAAAATCAAAAGAAATGGAAGCATAGTTGCAAAAAGATGCTCCCTTTGGCAAGGACGCACTCTTATACACTGTGCTATTATGCATGCATAGATGATAATTTTATGGAGGAATGAAGGGAGGAGTTTAAGACTTCTCGGGAAGGATTGTTTTCAACATGTAGTAACGAATGGGTTACTGGCATTGGTTGGTGCGATGGAGTTGTGGGGACAAAGACCACTTGGCAGAAGAACAAAACTTTACAAGTTGGACACTTTTGGAGTATGGGTGGATATGGGCTTATGAACACGAAATGGCGTGAATCCTGGCGAGTAATAGCAGCTCTGCAGATATTGGAGGGAGTTCTTTTCTGTTATCGCAGAAGTCAGATTCTTCTGGCTTGGGTTTAGTTTGTACTGGAGTTTGCGCTTTTGATTTGCGTTTTTTTCCCCCTTTGTATGGTGTTAGAGTATTTAGTTCTCTTCAGCAGTCTTGAAAGATAATGTAGGACTATAATCTTGAGAGTAACCTCGGTGTTGAAGCTGTGAATCGGGGGACTCGAGTGAGAATATCCTCGAGCATTTTAAAACGGACTTTGTGCCCACAGTGCTAGTGATTTATTGTTTTATTGTTTCTCTAGTGATATTGATATGAATGGCATATTATAGTATGCCTATAATGTATTGAATAGTCATAGATATGAAATTGCTGAGGTTCAGGTTTGTCCGATGGCTCTAATATGTGAAGGTAACCTTACTTGCCACCAACACCACCCCCGGCCCCCCGCCCCAATTCACCACTATCAATTCTATGATCTATCTCGACCAAAGTCCGAACGCTCACTTCCATAAGCCCATAAAAAACAGTTTGGTTCAAGCTAGATCGTAGCCAGATCGTTCCGAACCTAACCAAGTTAACGGCGAGCCATCCCGCTCCGCAGTGAATCCCTTCTCAGGTAACAAAACTCTTCACTTCAGGTAATTCCCAAGCTCAATTCGAACACTCAGATATGCTCAGATTATGCAACCCTCAGACTATGCACTCCTCAAATTTTTCCGAGAAAGGTCAACGCCCCTATAACCAAAGCCTCAACTCCCGTCCTAAGAGTTGGTTGTATCACCGGCGCGAACAATGGACTATGATTGATTGGCACATCTTCCATACTTCCCGTTTCCTTGGCTTTCCTAATGACCTCAGGATCTGTACCACCAAAGAGCCAATAACACGAGGGCACTCCTTTCCCGCCCTCTTTGTTAGGTGCTTCTGATGCCAAAATCCCAAAATCTTCAGATCCTCCCAAAGGTGCGCAATTTTGGGTATGGTTTTCTCCAAACACCTGATCAAAACTATCTGAAATCTTCTGGGTAACAGATTCATCATTTATCAAGAAAGGGAAGTTACTCGTCGGCTCAAAGAGGGGCTCTTTCGTAGCATTTGAAGCATCGCACTCCGCTTTTACGATTCTCTTGATCGAATTCAAAACTTTTCCCCTTGTTTCTGGGTTAAAGTTCCTCACATTTATCTTCAAGATAGCTTCATCCGCAATGATATTCTCCGTCATTCCCGCAATGACACTGCCTACTGTTATTACAGCCGCATCCCGCGGATTAACTTCTCTGCTGATGATCCCTTGCAATCGTACAATAATATTTGCGGCCATAAATACTGGGTCAATCGTCATATGAGGCTGTGATGCATGACCACCCTTTCCATAAACCGTTACTCGAAAACTATCAGCTGCAGATCCAGCGATTCCTTTTCGTGTTCCCACTTGTCCTGCCTCAACTGGCATTACATGTTGTCCTAAAACCACATCCGGAATGGGACATGCATGTCTTTCGGAGTCGTACAATCCATCATCTATCATAGCCCTTGCTCCCGCGCCTCGCTCCTCATTGGGTTGAAATAGTATCACCAACGTTCCTTGCCATTCGGATTTTGCTTTCCATAATGTTTCTGCAGCGGCTAGCATACATGCTATATGCATATCGTGTCCACAAGCATGCATCACGTATTTTTCAATGCCATCTTCGATATCAACTTCCCGTTTGGTGCTAGCATATGGTAGACCAGTCAATTCTTTGACAGGTAATGCATCTATATCAGCACGAAGGAGAATTGTAGGTCCAGAGTAGTTCTTCAGAATCCCGATCAGACCTCTACCACCGATGTCTGTACGGACGTCAAAGCCTATAAGATTTTCGAGGAATGTGGCTGCCGTTCTAGCAGCCAGATCCTCTTGAAGTGACAATCCTGGGTTTTGGTGGAGATGTTTGTAGATAGCTTCATAGCGGGAGAGGTCCGGTGTGTACCTTTTGAGAAGAGCTGGAATATCCATGGCTGCTTTTTATCGTAGCATTCGAAAACCACAGGTCAAACAGTTTAGTTTCACAATCCGACTAAAGATCTATAGATATTATCAATGGATTTTAGTGATTCAGTTGTTCTTGCGGAAGGTATAAAGATGGGTTGATGTAAGTAGAAGGCTTATTCGAGGTGGGGAAATTTGTTGATAAGCAAAGCATTCCGTCGGGAAGTGCGGGGTCTTGATGAATCCAGGAAACATGATTGGAAGGGGTTTTTCTCGAGCTCCTTCCTTCCCATATCTCAGAGATACGGATAACCTTATTATTCCATTCTCCCTACACTAAAAAACTATCAAGGATTACGCGTGGAGCTCTTCTTGAAGATAGTGGAACATTTTGCACATGTTGTACATATGAAAACCTGTAAGCGGACAATTATCACCATGATTGGCTTATAAAGGAATATAGAGTGTATTCGCTAACTGATGTGAATAGGCTTTTATTCGTCTTATACATGCCAATATATGACTGTGGCGGCCATCATCACTGTCTTCCACACATAATAAGAACGTGTTTACTTGTGATTCAATCCTCCTGCGAGTAACAAACTCTGACCAGTTGCATATCCAGTCTTGGCAAACATCATAACTGCATTCGAACATTCTTCCGGAGTGCCCAACCGATGCAGTGGAATCGTGTCAAGTAATCCAGGGGCAACATCGGCATTTGGGATCATGCCTGTGTTGCCAATCATCGCTGGAGCAACATCATTGACCGTAATCTTGTACTCAGCAAGATGAAGTGATAAATTCTTCATCATCGATGTGAGGCCACCTTTCGATGCAGCATAATCTAAGCACGTGTCAGTTGAGCAGTCGGAGGAAGAATTCAAAAGGAGGTCGTACGACAGCCATTAATTCCAGCTCCATAGGCAGCTATACTCGAAATGAATATAATTCTCCCCCACTTCTGTGCCTTCATCCCTTCCACAACACCTTTAACCAACAAGAACGATGCTCTCAAGTTGATGTTGAGCGTATATTCAAATTCCTCTAATGGAATATCAGATATATCAACTATTCTCTTACCATATCCCGCATTTGATACTAAGATATCTACATTCCGTCCATCATGATCACGTATAATTTCTTGAAAGAGACCAGATATCTGCTCCGGGGACCCCATATCGACTTGATGAATTGAGATGCGAAGATCTTTCCCAGAAGATGTATGACGTAATTCATTCAGGAGGTTATCAATTGCGTCTTTGGAGGTAGAATATGTGAGTGCGAGGTGAACGCCTTCAGCTGCAAATGCACGAGCGCAAGCTGATCCTATTCTGTTGTCTTTGTTATTGGGGTTTCGAGAGTTGGGACGGTATTTTTTACCCTCCAGAGGCACCTGTGATCAGGGCAAGTCGATCCACCAGATTGTTATCAGCCATTTTGTTTCGTGAATGTGTTGATGTGCAAGAAAGCTTATTGCGTGGAGTCTTGTCGATGTCTAAAAATGCTGTTTCAAGCTCAATCGATATGATACAAGAAGTAACCTGCCCCTCATAGTGCGGAGCTTTTGATGGAGAAATGTGGGTAGGCGGTGTTTGACAGCATTAGCTCACCGGCTACTGCCGTGTGGATCTGCGGAGAAAATCACGGGACATCACGTGATTGGGGTAGATATAAAACAGACATTTTGAAATCACATTGGCTTGAGAAGGGGAGGAGGCGGAGACGAATACAGAACCTCGAGGTGCTAAGCCTGCGTGGGCCCTTGGACTTCTATCTGACCGAGAACAGAGGAGAAAGATAGATATCTGCTAGGTGATTAACTACATAGATAGCACTTCAATTTTCATAGATCTTCGTAACCTTAATAGACAGCGTTAAAGTATGAAATCTTTCATACCAGAAAATACTGAGCAAATTGAATACCTCGAAATAACAATCTCCGCTAAAGTGCATCTCGTGCATCTTGTGCACGTCTGTGAAAAACAATTCGATATATTGATAATCTAAATCTAAGCCTGCATTGCATGTATGTGGCTAAAGAACCATACTTTCATCGTAAACACAGAGACACGGGATAATGAAAGGGCAATGAAGCCAGGAATCGAACCATGTTCGAAGTTTATTCATGATCAAATGATGGCTTGGAACCTGTTCGTAGCGGTTTGTAATCCTTCATATCCTAGCATGTATACTACTTCTCCCACCATCTGAAGAGATAAATCTGTTCAAAGGGCGTCAGAAGTAAAAAGATTCGAATCGAGATAGGTCAACCATGTTGCATCTCTTCCTTCCCCTTCTTTCCCCTATCGCAATCCAACGGCTGCTAGCCATCCAGTCTCAAAGAACCGGAATAGCCCTCTCCACAATCATCCTCAAGTCTTCCAAGTACTTTCCCTTATCCGTCATCGAGCCACCATAGACCGACTAAGATAGTACAGGAGAAGACACCCTGGAAGCTTTCCCAACCGAACAGGCAAATAAATCATTTTCGACATTTATGATAGTAGAAGTACAGACGCCGATTTCTGCAACGCCCTAATGAAGCCGGCCTTACAGTATTTGCCAAGATCGCCTTTCTCACCCTTGTATGAGGCTTGCTCGGGTTTTGGTGGTTGGAAAGGCCGTGGCGAGCGCTAGGAGCGAAGTGAGGATGATGAGTTGAATTTTCATTATGAGCTTTGTGTATGTGAGGATTCAGGATATGCGATGCCAATTTCTAGGTGATATGAATAGGAAATTCGGTAACAGTACAGTGTCTGGGCAGTATTAGTGAATATTAAATGAGAATAGAGTAGGAATGAATCTTCTTACCTGCAGACATAAATTGAGCACATGTACTGAATTAAACAACCTAACAACGGCTTTTCGCTGCCAAACTTTAGAATCGAAGGCGTATCAACCAGTGCCAGGAGGATGAAGAACTTTTATATGAATCGAATGTCGGAGCTTCGAAACAGTCCTATGGAGAGGCCCTTATCATTCTAGATATAAGCACTCCATCTCTCTACCGTACTCAATTTTTTCTCCGGGCAATCCTTACCTGTCATGATAATGTTTGACGTATCGCTAGTCCTTTTGGCTTACTTACATGCAGGTTTTAGCATATTTTATCCTTCTCCAAGATCAACCCGACAATATGTTCATCCAATCGCGATTCAGAAACAAGAAATGTTTGGTGCTTCGTATGCGGGATAATCTTTAAACTTCAGGGAAATGCCGGCCACCAGTGGCATCGCTAATCTCAGTAAGCTGAGGCAACCCGTCCGAAATAACCTTTGGACGACGCATAACCTAAAACGATAAAAGACGGCAAAATATCACCGATAGGAACATGGTTTTATCCACAGACCCAGAGTCCAATGAAAATCCATGGTTTGATAAGTACAATCTTGTTAAGCTTTCTCCCTGAGAGATCTACAGATCCCGCGGACTGTGGAGAGACCATTTTTTTTTTACCTCTTCATGAACCATCTGCAGTGCTAGATCAACAGAGCAGCCTGAATAGTCCCGACGGACCACCGTGGAAACTGCTTTCCGATGCATCAAGCTCAAGAAGCATGACCGGAGAATCACCGAGGATACGACTTCCCGCAGGAACTATCATATCGCTAACGTGATGATTCTTTGATATCTCCAGTCGACTAGTATTCGACATGCATATGTTCTGATACTGCGCAGAAGCAGTATTAATATCCAGAGCAATTTCAAAAAACAATTCCTCCGGGCATGATTGATTTTTCAAAAAAGACTCTACTAAGAGCCTTGGCTATAATTCCTCGGCGGATTTTCAGGTTGAACAACAAGAACGATAAACATTATCAGGCTTCAAAGCCAAATGCAACAAATGAACGGAGAGTGGTGTGATGCGGAGATGTAATTTGTGCATCGACACTGAGGATGATATGAAGCAATGTAGAAATGGGGTATATCAGTATTTTGATCCGTAGACCAGGGACAACTGCGATATTAAAAGAAGGGAAGCCGGATGCTTTGACGACTGAACGTAACACATCAAGAATCTTTGAAGAATTATCTCTCTGTCAAGACGGCAATAGTTCCACCTGATTCAAAAAAGGCAACGGCATTGATATTCGATCCAGGAGGTGAGCAGCAAGAGAGGTGAAAGAAGCGTGAGCTACAATACTCTGAAAATTAATTCAAATCAATGGTTGGAAGCGTCGACAAAAATGAAATGATGGAAATCCAAAGCTTGGGTTACTTATTAGTAATCAGCCTCTCACTCTCAGTCTCCCCTGGCCTCTTTTTTGATATACCTAGCAGGTGAGTACTCCATTGTATGAGGCTAAGTTTTTATTTTGTGCTGTCGCTGCTGTGCCACTTCCTGTATAAAGTATAAGGTATAGTTCAATAGGTAAAGGTAAAGAAAGGTAAAGGTAAAGAAAGGTAAAGGTAAAGAAAGGTAAAGGTAAAGAAAGGTAAAGGTATTAACGAAAATAGTTGGTTGTGACAACGGAAACGGGCAAGGTAAATCCGTCCCTTCTTTCTCTTTAATTAGACGTCTTACCTCTCTCGTCCTAAAAGATCTTCAAAGATTGATTCTTCTTCTCTTCCGGAATGATTGTCTGTCGATATGAATAACATTAGACAGACTATTAACCTACCTACCAGGTCCTACTTGTCCACATTGTCGAATCATAATCGAAAATGAAGCATCGTCAAACATTCATTACATAAAACGATACGAGCATCAATTTCCAAAACACAATTCATATCAAACAAACCCACAATTCAGAGATTAAGAAGTCTCGGAAGGAAAAGCTTGAAATACTTTGGTACATTCCGAGGATCATTAGTGATAAAACAATAACCTACTAAATTCTCGTGGGGAGACCTTTGCTGAGAGAAACATACCTAGATAGTGGTACACCAGTCGTTCATAACTCCATCCATCATCCATCATCCATCATCCATCATCCATCATACATTCCACACATTCCACACACATTCCACACATTCCACTCCTTCTTTGACTTCTCCTTTCACCTCTTACCCAAATCACCGCCTCAACCTGTCATAATTCGGCTTACATCTCTCCACAAATAACCGGCATCATCGACACTTCCACTTCAAATATTCAACAACCTCATCCTGATTTACCTCCACAATCGCAACAATCTCAAGAGCAATTCAAGCCAGCAGCTTATCAAGGTATCGAAGTCGTCGCTCATAATCAAGACACAATGTCATCGCAAGAAATCCCACCTCAGCAAGAGGGTTTCACGAATGAGAAGTTTCAACAAGCCCCCCCTCCTCCTCCTCCTCAAGGACAATATCAATCTCCTCCTCCTCAGGATCAATACCAAGCTCCACCGTATCAAGAACAGTATCCTCCTCAAGGACAATATACACCTCAAGCTCCACCCCAAGCAAATATCAACCAAGGAAGAAATAACTATGCAACTGCTATGCCTATCCGCTCCTTGCAAACCGGTCCTACACCCGTGGACTGCCCTATTTGCGGCGTAAGAGAAGTAACTTCAGTTGAACATCACAGTGGAATGACTACACAGTATGCATCTCCATTTCTCATCCCCTATACGTTATCCATATGAAATATACTAACCCATCCTAGTCTCATCGCCATCCTCTGTTGTGCAGTTACCTGTCTTGGATGCATACCCTACCTTGTGTCGGGCCTCAAAGATGTCGAACATAAATGCGGTCACTGTGGTGCATTATTGGCCGTCTGGCACAGGAGTGGTAGATTAGAGGTTGTGGTACCTAATGCTTAAACAGTTCTCGGTATTTCTATTTCCCATCTTTTCTTTTCTTTTCTTTTCCTGAAAGGCTGTAAGGTTACTTGTACTTTTAAACTATTCATGGGCCAAGGAAGGGATTACTGCAAAAAGCCGATGGATAGGACGGCATTTCTTTCACTAATAGTGCATATTTGAGTGGGATTTTTGGGTGGGTTTCGATGGATTTTCAATGTGGGATGTAGGATGTGAGATGATACCCTCTTTTTCTCTTGCCTTGCCTTTTTGGCTTGCTATTTCAAATACTTAAGCATATACGGACTTTAAATGCCACGACTTTAGGTATCTCATGATGCTTTCTAATATCTGAACTGAGATTTTGAAATCGGGCACAAGAATATCTTTGAGGTTATGGCCCATTGTGATTCGCATTTCATGTAACCTTAGTTTGTGTGTCCAGACTCCATATATACTTTAAATCCCGAATTCGTGCTCATCAGTGGAAAGAAACCCGGTATTTCCCATCGTCGTTTTTTAAAGGTCCGAATGACTGAGTTTCCATTCCCATCCCCGTTCCCATGAGCTTCTTTCTATTCCCAACCACCTCTAGTGAAAACCACGCATCCAAGTCACCGATAATTCTCACGAGTATTGTACTGAAGTTGAACAATTGCGGGGTTTCTCTTATTAGTGCGCAAAATATGGAATCATGGGTGCAAGCAGTGCAGTGTTATACCATCAAGAACATCACCATAAAACACAAATATTCATATTATGATATAGAACGCATAGTTAGTTATGTATCTAATCCATTATCTCAAGAAACCAAAATACAAAGCATCCCTAGCAAGCCAACCACACTCCCTAATAGATCCATTCAGACACAAATTCCTTCCTTGCGTGCCCAAAATGCTTTCGATCATGTCTTACTGGTCGTGTTACTTGTGTAGTCGTGCTGGCCATTTCAATCTCTAAAGTTCTATTCCCTTTGTGACAAAATCTTCAAAATTTCCCATGTATATTCCTTGCAGTTATGATGGTTTTCATCCGTCCAATCTACAAACACGGGTTCCTTTTCCTATTTGAAATCTGAGCATTTTCGGTATGAGCGGCTGCTGTGTTTGGTCGCGGGTTGTTCTCTGTAGCGAGGGCAGGCTTCGATTACGGTGAAGGTTGAGAGGCAGGTGAGGCAGGTAATGTTTTTTTCGTGACACATTTTGAAATGTTCGGTGGTGCGAGATGCTGTAGAATGGTTTATGCGTGCCTGTATGTGTATTGCGTCTGTGTTTCTAGATGGATAGATGCAGGTATGTGTGAAGTGGTTACCGGTGAAGAAATATCGAAGAAATATCGAGGATTGGAGCGAAACTTCTCCCTTTAAATACTCCGCCCGACCTTGCAAACCATCAAATCATAAGAAAAGTTTGAATAACTTTAAGGACTTAATTACTCACACTCTTCGTCAACAGTGAGTATTTTGCTGAAGAAAGGAGAGGTGTAAGAATAACAGAATATACCGGTTTAGAAGGTTACGCATTATATGTGGCAAACATTCGCAATTCATCGGAACCAAGTCATCCTACTCTGAGCAACTCAATATTTTATGAATCAGGAAGAAGTACATCAATCCCCATCCATAACCCTTCATTCTCTACCTTGCATCTCTCTATGAGTTTGGGTCTGCAACTAACTATGACCGAGGCATCGCTATTCAATTTCATATTCACGAGATATCACGAAATACTATAATGGAAAAAGCTAGAATCATAAAATTATCCAGTCGTGGGAATCGCATGACGAGAACTTCAGGCGACACACAGTCAGCCATAACTCTGGAGAATTATGAGATACTCTTTTAATATTGCTAAAGTAGGGAGGTGATGACTGAAGGCCAGCAGCGTCTATGACAAGCAGCAAATGGACGGTCCATTCATGCATCGTCTATCATTCCTCAAATCTTGCTTAAATCATATGATATAATGGGAGAAAAACATGAAAAAATGAAATGTGTATTAACTGTTTTGCGAATGTAAATGTATATCATGAATCAATTCATGTTCAACAATGACAGATACCTACCTCATGCCACTATGAAACCCTGTTACAATATCAAAGTGGTATTCATGCGGATACAATTATATGTCTTCCCCCAATGAATTCTCAACCTTGAATCTTTATCATTACTCGAGTACAAGAGCTATTGGTGGGTATATCGAAATAGTTCATGTCATGGAGACAAGCCCGGTTATACTATTACGGGTAGTTTTGTCACTCCATGTGTTCGTCCCATCACTAGGAAGCAACCACTACCAGATCCTTCTCGTGGCCCAATACATTTCATGGATGAAATTTACGGGTAGAGTAAAGATCAAGCCTATTTGATGTTCTTTATCAAGTTCCATTGAGCCGTGTGGTAGTTCAGATGAACAGCAATTAGCCGATCAAAATCGAGGGTGGGGTGGAACCGCGGCCACCATTAAGATGCCTGGTCAACTTCTATGCGTTGTTGCGCAGGAGTAAAGATGCACGACTTGGTTCATGAACGATACGTGTATAAATTTCATACGATGTGAAAGATTGGCAGGGTAAATCCATCATGTAGCCATAGAGATAAAGATAGAGGTTCAATCGCTTCGGTTTCAAACTTTTGAAATCTGGACAATCAACTACTTTTGCAAACCATGAATTCCTAACGGTTACTCAACAAGTGCAGCAATTGTTCCCAAACGATCGAACGGCCTATCTGGATCAATCCCACGAATCATTAAATTCCCTCGATATCTTCCATTAGAACAAGATGTGTGTAGAGCAAGAAGTTCGTTGTACTGGCTGCAACGAATCAAGCACTAGCGTTTACATCTGTTCAAGACTCAAGAGATGGCAGAGAAGTCACAAGAAGATAATCAGCCACAGACGATGCGGAGATTTCAGTATATCTCTGCCAAGGAAGCAAACTAGTCTTGCTCACATGGATTGTCCCATTGTAAGTGAGACTTTTCAAACTGCCTAGTTGGATTGAAGTGATGAATTTGGAGTAGCAATACTGTTGCTACCAAGACTCATACGGAGACAATGCTGACTTTAAGATTTTGCTAGCGACCTGAACAAGAGTATACCGATTATCATAATGAGGAAGCTTTCATGTATGATTACGCTCCTCGATGTCCTAGTCCTATACAGACATATCGGACATATCCGCCGCCATATTCGGTGCCCTATCCATACTATCCTTCATGGTGTGTATGAATAGGAGGAGCTTGTGGAAAATACTGTTCCGATTTTTCCGTCAAGTGAGGACAGCAATACCAGGGCCTTGAGGAGGTTTGCATGAAAGAAAGAAAACACGACATCGAGCGCTGGCGATGTGGGAATGATCGCATTGAATCCTGGTTTCGTTTTTTGAGAGCTGGCTCTCTTCAATGATGGACAGGATATGCGACATGGTAAAATGGGTGGAATTAGTGTTGCGCATTAAGTTATTGGCTGATGCCCAAATGATCTGTACTTTTCTTGGGTTGAAAAGTTATAATGGTCGTGGTGATTGAAAGAGAATCAGGATTAGAAGAAAACGGGGTTGGTGATGTTGGTGATGTTGGTTGATGGGGTTGAAGGGGTTGATGGGGTTGATGGGGTTGATGGGGCAAGGTTAATGGGGTGATGTAGTGTTCGGTTGGTGGTGGCTACTACTTCATAGGCTTGTAGCGTGGCCTTTGGAAGCACCGAGCGGCGAATCAAACCTTCTGGAAATCAGTTAAATGACAAATTAAAAGTTTGATAATAAAAAGATAACATAAACTTTAGATTCCTAATCATAAGCATAATGTCTTTGATGCTCATTTGAGTTTTATACTTTATCTGATTTGAAATACAATGTACATATATGGCCATTTCTGTCTGTTCTGACCACATCGAAGGGAGCCGGTGAGCCCAAGCGTGGAATTAGGACAGTTTTAGCCAGATCATACATATTAATCAACTGTTAGATCACCAACCTTATTAGATCATTATTCTTCTTTGACCTATTCCCTTCTACTTTTTCTGCTCTTCTTTTCTATAAAAAAAACTAAAAAAAAATAAAACGATACATACAAATAATTTCAATCGCCTCTTGTTTTTATCATTTGTATTGCCATTTTCCAAGTTCAATTTTTGGACTCCAAAAGTTATCCGCAGTATTTGTGAATTGCTATTCTCGTCAAGCTCACATGCCTTCTTCCGTAAATAAGCATCGGTGATGCCACTGCGATGCCTAAGAGGTTGTTGGCTGGGCTTCCCTTCCAGCAGTCATTCGATCACCGTCTTTAACTCAAGATGCTCCATGTTGCTCCTTTTCACATTATGTCTGGCTCTAGTCAATGCCATGACACCGGCGCGCATTGCGCAGTTGCGGAAGGAAACGGTCGAGATGTTTTATCATGGATTTGACAATTATATGGATATTGCATTCCCGGAAGATGAGGTTCGACCATTGCTTAGAGTACCAAAGATCTGTAGCTGACCTTTTCTTCTAGCTGAGGCCGGTATCCTGTACACCCCTCACTCGAGACGCCCAAAACCCTCGACATTTCGAACTAAACGATGCACTCGGAAACTATTCTCTCACTTTAATCGACAGCCTCTCGACTCTCGCAATTTTGGCATCCGCCCCTCCAGATAAAGAAGAAACCGGGGCAACAGCACTTCAGGATTTCCAGCATGGGGTAGCTTCCCTAGTTTTACAATATGGCGATGGGACAAGTGGAGCATCCGGGAAAGGCCTACGTGCTCGAGGGTTTGATCTGGACAGTAAGGTCCAAATATTTGAGACGGTCATCAGAGGTGTGGGCGGGCTATTGAGTGCTCATGAATTTGCCGCTGGAATTTTGCCAATAAATGGATACAAGCCACAAGCTAGCAGAACTAAATCGGAGAGTAGCTCGAAGACACATCTACCTGCCATTTTGTGGGCGAATGGCTTTACATATGATGGACAACTTTTGCGCCTAGCTCTGGACTTGGCTGAGCGACTCCTGCCTGCTTTTTACACCGCGACTGGTATGCCGTATCCAAGAGTTAATTTACGACATGGGATACCATTTTATGTGAATTCGCCTTTACATCAGGGGTCTGATCCTGGTGACTTTATGGACAGAGGTGTGCCTGAGATTACTGAAACATGTAGCGCAGGAGCAGGTAGTTTGGTCTTGGAGTTTACTACTTTGAGCCGCCTCACTGGAGATCCAAGATTTGAGCAACTGGCCAAGCGAGCGTTTTGGGCGGTATGGAATAGGCGAAGTAACATTGGACTCATTGGAGCAGGGATTGATGCAGAGAATGGTCAATGGATTGGGTCATATGCCGGAATAGGTGCCGGTACTGACAGTTTCTTCGAATACGCATTCAAGACCCACGTCCTGCTCTCCGGACATGGTACTCCCAACATAACGACACATAGACATCAAAAGCATGATTCGTGGTTGGATCCAAATACACTCTATAACGAATTGAGTGCAGAGGAAAACTCCCCAGAAGCTTTTCTCGCAGTGTGGCACGAAGCTCATGCAGCAATCAGAAGACATCTATACAGTCCTACGCACCATCCACATTACGTTAATGTTCACCTTGTCACAGGCTCGCCTCAGGCATTCTGGATTGATAGTCTTGGAGCATATTATCCTGGTCTACTGACGCTAGCTGGTGAGGTTGAGGAAGCGATCGAAACTAGTCTCCTGTACACCGCATTGTGGACGAGGTACGCAGCTCTTCCTGAACGATGGTCAGTACGCGACGGACACATAGAAGGAGGACTGGGTTGGTGGCCCGGGCGTCCTGAGTTCATCGAATCAAATTACCACCTCTATCGAGCGACGAGAGATCCCTGGTATCTTCACGTCGGTGAGATGGTTTTGGAAGATATTAAACGAAGATGTTGGGCAACATGCGGTTGGTCAGGTTTACAAGATGTGCGTACTGGAGAAAAGAGTGATCGAATGGAAAGCTTCTTTCTTGGAGAAACAGCCAAATATCTCTATCTTCTTTTTGATCCTGACCATCCGATGAACGATCTCGATGCTGCTTACGTCTTCACGACTGAGGGACACCCTCTTGTTCTACCTCGAACAAACTCGAGGCGCCCCGTTGCATCTCGTGCGCCTGTTGCTAGAAAAGCGGCTCAGTCAGATGTAGCTCTTCGAGATACTTGCCCTGTACCGCCACCACCATTGCCCTTCACTGTCTCCCCTACAGCTGCTAGGACGGATGTATTCCATGCATCAAGTCTTATAGGTTTACACATGATTCCCAATCACCACGCCACAATAGATAATGAGAACATCAAGGTCAACAATCATACATACTTCCCATGGACTTTGCCAGCCTCAATGATGCCAAGTAATGGTACTTGCGATCGTCTTCCAATAAGTACTACTTTTACGATTGAATTTCCTAACAATAACCCTTTGAGCACCCAATCAGTCAAAAATGGTTTTAACATTGTCTTTAATATTCCTCAAAGTCTTGATCGTACAATGGATGGTAGTATATTGGTCAAGAGTTTGTCTGGTCTGAAGATGGGCATGATACATGAAAGTCAATCGCGTTCTTCTGGAGTCAATCAGCACGCCTCGGAATCGTGGAGAGTAGGCAGTATTGCGAACATACCTCTGGGGAGAGACGAACAGGTATTAATACCACGAGATGTGATAGGGGATCTATCAGATCCTTCGTTCTCACGCATAAGGAATCCAGTCATGCTTGACATAGTCATACAACTTGAGCAGGTTCATGATCAAAATCAAAATGTTTCTGAAAGTGTCGAAGAGTACTTCGAGGAAGATCAATTATACGAAGATACCCCGAACATTGCCTTGGAAGAATCAATTAGCAATGCAGGGCTAGCAGAATACAGAACCTTGCTAAATTCCCTCCTCCAACAAGTAACATCTGCCCTGCGCGATCCAGCCGCTACTCTACTTCCACAGCCCCAAGCTCCTCCCACTTATACCTACGTCACTCTTCCGGCTGTTCTACCCACAGGCAAAGGTGCTCATCTCCTTATCGATGCACCGGAAGCCCCAGATCTTATGTCCGCCAAAACATCGTCCGCCACTCTTTCTTTCACCAGTATCTTCTTCGCTGATGAAGCTTGTAACGGGAGGCTCCCGGACGAAGCAGTCAAAGAGAATCATGTTATAATTATGAAACGTGGCGGTTGTACTTTTTCGGAGAAGCTATCCAATATCCCCAGCTACACACCCACATCTAATGGCCTCAAGTTAGTCATAGTGGTTTCGGACGGCGAGGATGATGTAGAAACTGGCGAGGAGAATATGGAAGGTCAAGGAGGCTCAACGAGAGCAGAGCACAATTTGATTAGACCATTGTTGGATCAACCACAACTAACCCCGAGCGGTCTTTTGAGACACCACCAGGTCAGCATGGTAATGATTGGAGGAGGTGACGAAGCCATCGAGGCTTTAATGAAGGCCAAGAGTATTGGTATCAGACGAAGATACCATGTAGAAAGCCAAGGACTATTGGTTAGCAATATTTTTGTAGTTTGATCCACATGGTATGGAAAATATATCATAAATTCATTATGGGATTTGGCGTTAGGATATGATATTGGGCTGGGTTTGGCCGGATGCATCGAAGGAAAAACAAGAACAACACCTTTTCTTCTAGCGTTTGGGTGTCTCTTTCATGTTCACGATATGAGCGAGGAGTGACGGATGGTTGGGCTTGTTGTAAATGTCATGAATACTTCTTTGTATATAAGCACGATTACATACGCGTTTTCTTCAGCATGCCTAAGTTTCGAAGGCTTTTTCTGATGCTCGGTGAGGCACTTTCATGTATACATTCAAGTCTCCAAATTCACGAGGAAATATATGACGATGGCCAATCTTCAAAAGAACAAAGCTAATGGTATTAAAACATTATACTTGCATGTCTATTCTACTCAGCATATAAACACAGCACAAACTCACCATTCTCTAATCGGAAAAATCTAGACAAGTTACTCCACCTCCCCTTGCGCGAAAAGAGGTCTAGCGATAAGATACAAGGCAATTTTGAGCATAGGAGGTATATTGCTTGCAAGGTTTCTGGACGCTTGCGGAAAAGCCTCAAGAAGTTCCTTGATACTTTCAAATCCATCAAACATGGATCTAATCTATGTTAGCATAAGAATAGCAAATTTCTTTGCCTTAAATAGCCACATACTAATCGAAGCTATATTTGAGTATGTTCCCCAGCTCTACACAGCAAAAATTAGATGTAGAAACAAGTATGAAATATAGATAGCTAGATCCATTCACCGGCGAGACCTATTTGTGCCTGACTTCCACCACCGAATCAGCATCCCTCACGGTGATTAGTATCCAGAAAACCTTCTTTTCTAGATTACAGACCTAGTATCAGTGGAAAAAGCTCGCTAATCTCACAAATATTTAATATATCTATAATAGTGAGTTGTAAATTGGCGATTATTAGATGATACAATCAATGATTGATCAAGTGGCTATTTGTGATATGTACACCAAAAGGATAAACGACAACAAGATGGGTAAACATCTCACAGTTAGATCACATCATGGCTAAGAGAACGAAGAGTCATCTTGGAACAACGGAGTGTGAGTTAGACACTTGTTCTGACAGCTTCAGCCTCTTTGAATAGGATAGGTACGTACATACAGCCAAGGTATGAAAGGTTTCAATGTTCGAACTCATGCTAGAGAATTCCTAAATACCACCCGATAGTCGGAGAAAATATAACCTTCCAATTTTAGAACGATGATTTTGGGTTTACAAGTGGGAATTAGGCCATTTCACCGTTCAAATTTGGTTTGAATGTTGAAATTATTTGCTTGATTAACTGAGGAAATATGCGTTCTCTCCTCTCCAACTCCAGAGCTTGATATCTAACACAGCTCTATTATCATATCAGAGATTCACCCCCGATTCCACGATACATAAATTACTTGTACAATGCCAAACCCCACGAAATGCCAAATCGAACAATTGCGACGGCCTTTCTGAAACGCCCCTTATGTTTAACTTCAAACGCAGAAATACTAAGAATGCTAGGAGAACGCCATTGCTATTGGGCCAGTCTCGCAGCCTTTGAACAATAAATAATACTCTTATCAATTCCTCATCAAATTGGCGAACACTGTAATCTTTTCTATCTCGACATCAGGTCCACCAGCAGGCTTTACCGTACCCTTAGGAAGGGCCGCAATCAATTCAACTTCAATTTTGTTCACACCAGGAAGAAGACGAGCTTCGAATAGAGGTTGTCGAGGATCCACTCCATGATTGGGTATGAGTGGTATAGCATGCAATCTAGTTACTCCAGACGTGACAAATATCTTGTATTGACGCTCGAGCAAAGCCTGAGCGATTGTTGGCTTGATTTGGAGGTAGTAGTGCGTCGAAGGGAGGTTGATCGTGATAGATTGTTGCGTCAATGTTGCAGACGGGGGTAGATCCATATGAAAATGACGAGAAACATTGAGGCGTGGATGAGTTGCAATGCTCAAGTTTGTGATCATAGCATGAGATGCATCTAGGTTTTGTAAGTTCTTTATCTGGGCACAAAGTAGATCGTTACTCACCTTTTCCTGGTGCTCTGAATTTGGATTCCAGGCCTAGATTTGCGGCCTGATGGTTGAAAGATTGTGCATAACCACTCTGATTATATGAATTGTGATTAGACGCATTGGGTGTATGTGGTGGAAGCATGTTACTTGGAGCCGGGGTCGGCGTCGAGACAGTTTGGCTGATCGGTCGTGGGGTTGATTGTATTGGTGCAGCGGGCGACTTGCTTAGGGCTTCCTCACTTTTTACCGGTACTGAATTTGAAAGTGTTGGAGATGCTGCAGAATTTGACATGCTCCTAGCTCTCTCTAACTGGCCCAAATTTGGAGCTGGTGTCGCGGTAGAGTGCGAACCACCAAACGGATTTCTACGTGTTTCGCTGTTGGAGGAGGTTGCAGAGTTCACAGTCCCGTTAGAACCATTGGTTAATGGAGCTGGTGAGTCCGCTGCTCTAGGTACTCCGACTCTCAGAGTTATTTTTGGACTGGGTTCAGGAGCCTTGACATTAATTTTTATCTTGGGGATCACAGGCTCAGGCACAGCCTTCTTGGCTTCTTCTAAAGTCTTCTTGAAAAAGGTCTGGAAGATGTTAATGGAGAGTTGTTTAGTGAGAAGCCAATTACATACCTCAAGGTCCTTTGCTAGATTAAAGATTTCACTGCCATCTTCATTGTAGTGATATGCATTCTTCCATATCAAACTTGCATCTTCTTCAAGCGCAGCCCACGACTTGAAATCGCTAACACCCGTGGCATGTTTTCCTCCATGTGTTCCCTTGACTCGTTTTTGCAGGTCCTTTAGGCAATGTGGGTTTGGAATTACATGATAATAATCTTTCAAACTGCGTGGTGGCAATGCTACGAAAGGCTCAAATTCAAAGAAATCGTCCCTATTTCCATATTAGCTTAATTGAATAATGTAGGCCGCAGTACTTACGCAGGGTCTTCTTTGTGCGAAAGGACGTCAGCTAGAATCTTCTCTTGTGCTTGTTGGAAAGTAAGTCCCACAAAGCTGACACCAGCATATTGAGAATCGGATATAGCAGGAGTGGTACTCTTGCGTGGTGCTCCAGGATTCTTTGGAGGCCGACCTCTTCGTTTTGCGACTGGAACTGGTTCAGCCTTGATTTCCTCCCCCAGGTCTTCGGGTTCTCCCTCTGCATCCGCATCGCTATCTTCTTGCTCGGCAGGTATAGGTGCAGGCTTGGGCTCGACTGGTTTAGATACGACAGACTCGACAGGTGCAATTGGCGTAGGCTCCAGCTTCAGACCCGGATTTGTCTTATACTCTGGATTATTGTCAGTCATAAATTTAACCACAGCCTTTCGTATGCGCTCAGCATCACGATGAATTATAGATTCCCGTTCGTTGTAATCCTTAGCATTTTTTACTAGGCGTTTGAAGAAGCTCTCAAGCTCAGATAAAGTAGCAAAGTCATGATTGTCCAACTTTTCTTGAATGGTATCAAAGGCGATTGGCATCTTCGTCACCGCATAGTATGCGGCGAATTCTTTCCTATCCGGGAGGGTGAGGAAATTGGTTGCGAACGGTCGGCCCCTGTAGAGAGACATCGCTATTAGCAGGGTGCAATGCAGATGGAGGAAGATACATGAATTGTATATTCGGAGCGGGGCGGGGGGTCAAAAAGGGTTGCGAAATTCAAATGTGCGAATTCAAATGTGCGTACTGCGGAACCTGAAGAGCAATCATTTGGAGGTAGGTGAACTCACTGTTTATCCAGACCCGTTCTCAGTTGGTTCAAAAGTATCAATCCATAATAAGTCGTTGTTTCTGGTGTCTGGCCTTGGCTTAGGTCACCATTCTATTCAATGTCAGCCTCGATTTCTCGAACGTTTTCGCATTTCATAAAGAATGATGTAAATGAAGGGTAAGAAGAAGTGGTTGTGCGCCGGTTCACTTCCCTGCCACCAATGGAGACAAAAGCTGGTAGACAGGTATTTATTTTATTTAAACCCCACGAACAATATCAATGCGCCAAACTTTGTATCTTTATCTTTATCATAAGCAAAAACAAAATAGGCGCAAACTTACAACAGGAAGCTTTCTTCTCTTCGCAACGCGGTCCGCATCATCTTGATCCGCAGTACTTCCGCCATTAACCTTCCTCTTGGGGTCCATTCTAATATCTTATTATCGTATTGTACTGTATCGTACCGTACCGTCTTGGATTATAAGACCCAGTAGCTTCTCGCCGTGGTGTACTTGATTCAAAGTCTGGGAATTATTGCGCAATCCCAATTGATAATGCGGACGCGTCAAAGCCGATATGCGCGTTCTGAAGCTTTTACAAACTTCAAAGTACTGATGGAGATAGAGACATGCAGGGGTTATGATCTTTTTGGGTTGGTTGCTAGGAAGTTCCAGTCCCAAGTCGCAGATGCAAGACGACAAGGATGGAGAGGAGATGCGGATCGATATTATACAAATATCAAGTATCATAAAGAATTGAAGGAATCCGTTCAGTATTTATTAATACTCGAGAAGTTTTAAGGAAAGTTGCAATACGCATTCGTATTTGTATTCTCAACTCAACTCAACCAAAATGATTAGTTTAGAGTTCAAACACTGAAGCGATAATACATATTAATGAATTGGAACGGACAGGTTTCTGTCACATGATCACCAGACTCTCTTTTGCCTCAGGTATCACGATGGGAGGATGGAGGCGGGACTGCAAGGCTAGAGCTGCAAGGCTGAACTCAGTTAAAAGGCTGTACGAAGTAGTGCTTCACGGGTAAATGGCTTTGACAAGGCTGGACTGGACTGGACTTGGACTCCACTTGCCCAAACACTAAAACGTTGCTCAACTTATTTGTTTACACTCCCCCAAGTCCGCTTGCTTGGCTGTTAGGTACCTCGACTTTCGCAAACAAATCAACCAGATTCACATCATAACGCATACAATTATTTGCAGTTATCTACAATTTGCTTGAGGAGAAATCTTGTCTTCATTCAACTACAATCACAATTAAAATCACTTTCCCATTCTCCATTTGTCTTTGGCACAGTTTCTACACCGCAAAAAGAAGCAAATCGAACCCAATCAACCGCTCGACGCCTTTCCACATCGACCATCGCATACATTTGCGCCGGCGCTATTCTTCTAACAGCCCTCGACTCTAATAATCTAAGATTTCACATAAAATCGAACAATCAAGCGACCTCGATTTATCAAATCAACCTCCGAATCATTTTTTGTCGCGTTATTGCCCCACTCATACGTCGACGCTTCCAAACAACTCGCGCGAGCGCGTTAAGTCGTAGAATACAGAACACAATGGCGGACATAGATTATAGTAGGAGAAACAAGTACGCGAGACCAATCTCGGAAGCCGAAAAGGAACGGTTAGATGAGTTCGTTGATGCGATCCATTATTCAGCAAGGTCAGTACAAGTAATGGCACATAACAATGCGCCTTGCTTTCCATCGCGCATACACTTATCTCTTCGTACAGATACTCCGACGATCAATACGAGTACCGACATGTCCAGCTACCAAAAGCCATGCTGAAAGTCATTCCCAAGGAGTACCACGATCCCCAAACTGGTACCTTGAAGCTACTGTGGGAGGAAGAATGGAGGGCATTGGGAATAACACAAGTATGCAGAGGACAAATGAACCAAAAATTGACAGAACTAATTAATTGTAAATAGAGTCTTGGCTGGGAGCATTACGAGGTACATGAGCCAGAACCACACATTCTCCTCTTCAAGTACGTTACGGGATATCCTCAAACTCTTCTAAACGCTAACGAGTCCATCTAGGAGATCAATTAATTATCAACCACCAACTCAGCAGCAATAGATATGTTGCATGTTTTTTAAACTCGATTTCCGCGAGTCTTTGATCCGGCATAACATCTTACACGAGGACATATGCTCTGACGATGTTACGTCTTATGTCTCTCCTAGGTTTCGCTTTATGGTTTTCGATTATAAGTTTGATGTATTAGATCAGGATTAACTCACATCATCTCCACTGCTATATACTGGTCCTACTTCATCTTGGGAATTAACAATAGCGAGGCTTTTCAGGGCTGGTTGCAATGGATTTAGAAACTGTAGAAAGGCAGAAGAAGAAGCCAATTGGCAATGATGAATGTATGACGCATAGCAGGCTCAGCATAAGTATAAGAAGATGAGAGGACGTTTCAAGGTCACAATGGAGGTGACTGTCCTCAGATCAACGTCCTCATCGAAAGGCGAGGTTTACCAGAAGAAGAAGAAAAACAACAAATTGTATTTACACCTCTGTTCTATTCCAGTGTCATTATGTGATGGTGTACCTTTCGATGTGGGTATCTAGTCGTATGGTTCTTGAGGTTGATCACGCTTATTGGAAGTCTTAGCAGCTGAAATGTTCTTGGATATGAAGTGACTGATTCTCACGCGACCATCTAGATTTAGATTCCCTACCGGATCCTTTTGGAAGGTTAGGTGAAGGTGAGGGTGAGGATGAGGTGGTGCAGTTAGCGACACTTGCAGTACCACAATATACCCATAGATCTCAAAGCAGGAGAAGATTGAGGCTGTTAATAGCTGCAATATGATATGTCAATTGGGGTAGTTATTATTCAACCTAGTACGTATATTAACCTCGGATCGTCGGATATGGTGGACGTTTATCAATGCCATCAACAAGCCAGCATCGATACTAGTCCGGGCCGTTGAATGTTCCGTTAGATGTTCCGTTAGATGTTCCGTTAGATGTTCCATCAGATGTTCCATCAGATGTTCCATGACTGTTTCCAGTGGCATGGTTGTGACATAGTGGCATTAACTCCAGGACCCTTCCCAAATAAATGATGGCAATCGGACCACTTAAATCACTCCATCTCACTTATATCACTCGAACCACTCATCTAAAATGGACAGATCGTATGCTTTCAAATCAACATCAACCTCTGTATAATTAAACCTAAATGCACTCTAATACTTAAAAATCAAAAGCTTCTCAATTTTTCCACTTTGATTCTTCCTAGAAAGTTTACTGAAAGATTCTTTGATTGGTTATCTAGTAGGCTCTACATCGGAATCGATCATTGTTCTTCCATCTTGTCGAAACTATATTTATCCCGACCTTCCTTTCGCAGTTACAAGAATCAAACAAAATAGGGTCTCAATACCTCAATACACCCCTTTCTAATTAATCCCACCCTATCATATATCCGAAAAAGTCAAATATTCTACTTTGTAACCTCCGAAGCTCTTTACCCGTACCCCGATGAAATTTATCTGAAGTACCAGACAAAAGGCCAAGTGTCAGTCTCATCATGAAGACCGCCGCTCGAGCGTTCTACTTGGGTCTTTTCACTCTCTTGAGTACTTGCACTTCACATACAGAAGCTTCTGATTCCTCATCCAAATCTAGAACGATTCAAAGTCCAGATGTTTGCGCGGTATGCTTTACTTTTCTTTTATCAGGCATATGTTTCTAATGCCGTCACCCAGATCTCCCCAAAAGCAATCGTGTCTGATGCTTGCACAACATACGCTACCCTCGATGACCTTAATCGAGAGATATCGCCTTCCCTAGATGATCTCACACAAACCACCGATTTCTTTGCATATTACCGGCTAAACTTGTACGGTAAGGAGTGTCCCTTCTGGAACGATGAGAATGGCATGTGTGGCAATATCGCCTGTGCCGTAAACACCTTAGACAATGAAGAAGATATACCGCTAGTATGGAGGGCCGAGGAATTGGGGAAACTAGAAGGGCCCAAAGCCGGCCATCCCGGGAAGAAAGTACAACAAGAGCGTCCAAAGAAACCCTTACAAGGCAAGCTCGGCGAAGATGTCGGAGAGAGTTGTGTGGTAGAATACGATGATGAATGCGATGAGAGAGACTATTGTGTACCGGATGATGAAGGTGCCGGTTCGAAGGGAGACTATGTGAGCTTGGTAGACAACCCGGAAAGATTTACTGGATATACTGGTGAGGGGGCAAAGCAAGTTTGGGATGCCATATATCGAGAGAATTGCTTTTCGAAAGCATCCTTTCCTCACTCGGCATCTCTTGGACACTCCCCACTTTCTTTGAAAGAACCTGCAGCGAATGAACTTAAAACTGTTCTCAAACAACGTGGCCGTCAACACATTCTGGAAGAACAACGGGAGCACTCCCCAAACATCCCATTCGTAGCAGAAACTGGCTTCGAACTGGAAGATGAGTGTTTGGAAAAGCGTGTCTTTTATAGGGTCATTTCCGGCATGCACACCTCCATCAGCACACATCTTTGCTACGAGTATTTGAACCAAACCACCGGTTTATGGGGCTTAAATCTTCAATGTTACAAGGATCGCCTACATGGCTTTCCAGAACGTGTCTCGAATCTCTACTTCAACTACGCTCTTGTTTTACGAGCCATCACAAAACTCGGCCCCTCCCTCGAAGACTACACTTTTTGTTCAGGTGATCCGGCCCAAGATCAGCTCACCCAATCCAAGGTGCAAACCTTGATTTCAAAAGCATCAAAAGAAACCCAAATCTTTGATGAAAGCTTGATGTTTGTCAATGGCGAGGGTCCGAGTCTGAAAGAAGACTTCCGCAATCGCTTCAGAAATGTTAGTCGAATCATGGATTGTGTTGGTTGTGATAAATGCCGACTATGGGGAAAGGTTCAAACCGCAGGTTATGGAGCAGCGCTGAAAGTTTTATTCGAAACGGAAAATAACTCGAAAGATGTTCCAATGTTGAAACGAACCGAACTCGTCGCTTTATTCAACACCTTGGGTCGTATTTCACATTCCCTCCGCGCTATCAACGAGTTCCGAACTTTGGTTGAAGCCGAAGATAACAAGGCTAAAGAGGCTGTTGAGTTAACGGATCGTGCGACGCAGCCACATAATGCCATTCGTGAAGATCCAATAGAAAAAGACTTTGCGGACTATGATGAGGAGGCAAGATTGAAGCGTGAAATCCCTAACATCTCGGATCTCATTTGGAAGGAATTAAGATTGACGTGGAATGTAACCAAATATGTAATTTGGGGGTGGGTCAGATTCCCCTTAACTATGTATGTACCCCCACAACTACTTACAATTCCTAGCCGCAATGCTTACACTTTCTATAGCTGGGAAATCTTTGTACTCGAGATCTCCAGATTTTGGGAATTTTATATTGGTCTTCCAGTATCTCCTAGGCAATGGACGATCGTACGGCCAAATTTCGATGAGCTTTAGTTGGGAGACACAAAATTTATGGAGTTTATGGATAGTTTAACATAGCATAGCGTACGGAGTTTTTTCTTTAGAGATATTCGACATTTCCTTGAGAGGAAACTTTGCATAGATGGGCTATAAAATGGTGGCTAGTTTGATAACGTATTGAGTAAAGTTAGTTACTGGTTACTACTAAGAATTAGATGATACCTCTTTGATGGCCTGTCTTGTTCATATATTGGGGCATTTTGATTATGTATTTGGTGATACCAATTTGATATTCAAACTCGATGCGTGTAGGTCTTCCTTTAGACTCTCAAATTCTGAACAGTATTTCAACATCTATCGAGAATACTTTCTTGGTTCAGTACGATTTGAAGACTGAGGGAATTTATTATTTCAATCCTAGGATGGTGGATTGAGTGTTCTTGTAGTCGTCTTCTGATCTCTACAATTCTACTCGAGTATCTGAAGGTGAATGATTCGAAAGGACTTGATTCCATCCATAGTGAAACGCTTTCAAGTAACTTATATCTTCATCCTCTTTTCTTTCAGTACGACTTCCCTTTCCCGTTTTGCTTCCTATCTAAGGAGCTACTTCAACCTCTCGTTCATTTCTTTCAATGTAGAGAAAGATAAATAAGATACTCGGTGCTCCCCTCTTCTCTAAGCCAATTAATCTTATCTGCTCTGCTTCCCCTTCTCTTAACCGAATTCTTGGTCTGGCTTGTTCGGCTTTTGATGTATGTACTGTACTGTGCTATTCTATTTCGTTTCGTTTCTTTCCTGTCTCATCATGCTACTCATATATACCATCCTCTCTATGGCAAATCATCACTTCTACCCATATCCTATTTTATACTGTTTATCTTTTAAGAAACACAGGGGAGTTGGAATATCGGGTTCTGTTTTGTGTAGAGATGAGGGGATGTTTGCAGTTGTATTTTCTGGTTTACTGACCAATTCGTCGGACGGGCATTTTCAATTATCCATTATGTATCTGCATCAAAGTTTACTTTTGGTGTGGTTATGATTTCAGCTGTTCTGTATTGGTTGATGGTAGGGAATGGGAACTTTGCAATGCTCGAATTGTTGCTGGAGAATAGATGTGCTAATTTTGGTATGAAATACTAGAATTATATGGAGGCAGCATAAGCCCTTCAAATCATCACGTTTCGCGTGGATTTACAGTATTTCCTCTGAGATATTGGCCCCAAACTTTCCTCCATCAAATCATCGTCATGAATGTCCGTAGGGAATATGGCTTAGACAGTCATCAATATGTGTTAATCGCTGTTGTAAATCTCCTGTGATTTATCCCGAATACCCTTCAAGAAATTGGTCTTTGAATGGTCCAACGGAAAGCAGACAATTAATGCCATCATCTATGTGATATTCTACAGAGTAAAAAGAAGATCGAAGCCCAAATATAGAGTTTCTTCGCCTCTCACTCTTTAAACTCATATGTTCCGAACCCTAACCCTAAGATGTTACTGGGGGTTTTATCGAATAGATATGAAAAGCAGACAATTCAAACATAAAAGACGTGTGGGTGCTCACACAATCCGACGTCTCTAGGTAGGTAGGTAGCTATGACTAGTACCGGTATGTCCTGCGATGAGAGCCTGCAGAACTCTTTTTCTCACTACGCCGTTATCACCCCGCTATCACTAAGGTTCTCACTCACTGATCGGCAAACAAACAATTGAATTTTAATAGGCAGGTCAACGATCAAATTTCTGCCATTCAATCAAATCTGAGTTCGAATGGTTCCACATTGCACCACTGAACTCACTAAACATTGGATAACTAGCCACGGAGGAAACATGGGAACAGACCCTACAGTAGTTTAGTGGGTAAACAGGAAAATTTGGAAAATTTTTGCTTGTTGATTTTGGATCTCGAAGAAAATAAGCCAAAAAATTTAACATGGGAGGATGATCACGTGCTGTAGAGTGGGAGCGAGGCGACGAAACGCACGGACAAAATGATTTAGCTTATGAAAAAAATCCCACTGGGTTTTTGGGAATTTTATCTTTTCCCTCCCCGCCATCAAACTTCCAAAACTTCTTTTTTGTTTTTCATCAATACCCTCTTCTTTGAAGTTTTTTCCCCCTCATACATCCTTCCTTCAACCTAACACATTCTTCAAAATGGCTGACGAAGTTTACGAGGGTGCCATTGGTATCGATCTTGGTAAGAGAACAATTTTTGAATTTTTGAAAGACTCGTTGATGAGGGGCATACTTTTCTTTTCTCTTTGTCAACACCTTGAAATCTTTCGCAATTCTTCCTCAATATCAATAACGAATGCTAATTCATTCTACCACCAACAGGTACCACATACTCGTGTGTTGCCAACTACGAGGGAACCAATGTCGAGATCAGTACGTATTCCCCTTCTTCTGGGCATCTGATGTCGCAAATCGGACTTCGACTTTCGAAATATTATACTGATAGATTTCATCAGTTGCCAACGAGCAAGGTAGCTTCACCACCCCATCTTTCGTTTCCTTCACCGACAAGGAGCGTTTGATTGGTGAGTCTGCAAAGAACAATGCTGCAATGAACCCAAAGAACACCATCTTCGATATCAAGTCAGTATGACGAATTTCGCGACGACAACAAGGTGCTAATGGATGCGCAGGCGTTTGATCGGAAGAAGATTCGATGACCCCCACACCACCAAGGTATTTAATTGATTCTTCATCACAATTCCCAATGTTCGAAATTGTTTGGACATTCCGACATGAATTCTATCTCTTTTCCAGATAGCCTCTATCATGAGCAATCACTAACATGCATCTTAGGATATCCAATCATGGCCTTTCACTGTCATTGATCAAGATGGATCCCCATTCGTCCAAGTTGAGTATCTTGGAGAGGAGAAGATCTTCTCCCCACAAGAGATCTCATCCATGGTTTTGACCAAGGCAAGTTTTTTTCACCCCACCCCTCGCTAACCGATGTGCTGACAATATTTGAACAACAGATGAAGGAAATTGCCGAAGTTAAATTGGGCAAGAAGGTCTCAAAGGCCGTCATCACTGTCCCAGCTTACTTCAACGACAACCAACGTCAAGCTACCAAGGATGCTGGTGCCATTGCCGGTCTTAACGTTCTCCGTATCATCAACGAGCCTACCGCTGCTGCCATTGCTTACGGTCTTGGCGCTGGAAAGTCCAACAAGGAGCGCAACGTTCTCATCTACGATCTCGGTGGTGGAACTTTCGATGTTTCCCTCCTCAACATCCAAGGTGGTGTCTTCACTGTTAAGGCTACCGCCGGTGACACCCATTTGGGAGGTCAAGATTTCGATACCAACTTGCTTGAGCACTTCAAGAAGGAGTTCACCAGAAAGACCAAGAAGGACATGTCCAACGACCCCCGTGCCCTCCGTCGTCTCAGAACTGCTTGCGAACGTGCCAAGAGAACCCTCTCCAACGGTGCTTCCACCAACGTTGAGATTGACTCCTTGTTCGATGGTGAGGACTTCAACGCTCAAATCACCCGTGCCAGATTCGAGGACCTTAACTCCAAGGCCTTCAGCGGTACTTTGGAGCCTGTTGCTCAGGTTCTCAAGGATGCCAACATTGACAAGAGCAAGGTTGACGAGATCGTCCTTGTCGGTGGTTCTACCCGTATCCCAAGAATTCAAAAGCTCTTGAGCGAATTCTTTGACGGAAAGAAGTTGGAGAAGAGCATCAACCCTGATGAGGCCGTCGCTTACGGTGCCGCTGTTCAAGCCGGTATCCTTTCAGGAAAGGCTACCTCTGCCGAGACCGCTGACCTCCTCCTTTTGGATGTCGTTCCTCTTTCTCTCGGTGTTGCCATGGAGGGTAACATCTTCGCCCCTGTTGTTACCAGAGGTCAAACTGTCCCAGTACGTAAACAATCACAAGTCTTGCTGTCTTTCACACAGTTCTGTTCCCACACTACAAGCTCCACTTTACTCGCTACTAGACTTCAAGCCCCAATTTTTCTTCCTCGATCAAATAGTTCCTATTTTCCAATACCACCTTTCTCCCTCGTTTCACTCAAGAATAGCAATACTGACTCGGTGATTTCAATAGACTATCAAGAAGAGAACGTTCACCACTGTCTCTGACAACCAACAGACCGTTCAATTCCCAGTCTTCCAAGGTGAGCGTGTCAACTGTGAGGATAATACCTCCCTCGGAGAGTTCACCCTTGCCCCAATTCCTCCAATGAAGGCAGGTGAAGCCGTTCTCGAGGTTGTCTTCGAGGTCGATGTCAACGGTATCTTGAAGGTTACCGCTACTGAGAAGACCTCCGGACGTAGTGCCAACATCACAATCTCCAACTCTGTTGGTAAACTCTCATCTTCCGAGATTGAGAAGATGGTTGCAGATGCTGCTGAGTTCAAGAACAGTGATGATGCTTTCAGCAAGAGATTCGAGTCCAAACAACAACTCGAGTCATACATTTCAAGGGTTGAGGAAATTATCTCTGACCCAACTATGTCCATCAAGTTCAAGCGTGGTAACAAGGAGAAGATTGAGTCTGCTTTGAGCGATGCTATGGCTCAACTCGAGATTGAGGATTCTACTTCTGATGATTTGAAGAAGAAGGAGCTCGCATTGAAGAGAGCTGTTACCAAGGCCATGTCCACTCGTTAAGCAGGACTTGAGTTGTTATGTGGCGGGGAGGAACAAGGGAAGAGGTTATTGATGCATATGAGTTCATGACATGGATGATATGAACTGGACCGTCTGGTTACTGGCTCATTGGGTTTATAAAAAGTCACTATCCGGTATTTGCATGGTTTCTATCTGGCTATTTTATGGTCCTCACATTTCTTTTCGTTTGTCTACGGGCATAAAAAGATCGTCTGTAGAACAAGGGTTGTTAATAAGAAAAAAAATTCACAAATTGATTAAGATTAAAAACTTTAAACATTTTCCATTGCATGCTTTGTTATATCGAAATTGTGTTCATCTATTATCAACACTGCCCGAAGCTCTAATGTTGTAAGTCTTATTAGTTTGTGAGACGTTACTTTGGTCGCCGGTGCGATGGCATGTCGAGACCATGGAAACTCACCAGATGTGATCTGAGTCAAAGAGAAAGACAATCTAAACTTCTACGATGATCTTGTTGATATAAATGATATTTGGATTTTAGAAACATTTTAATGTCAACACATGATCAAGGTGAGAAAGCTCTTTGACACAAATCTAGATTTCAAGAAATACGAACCGAGATCGGATGGATACATGTCAAATTCCCAGCAATCACATTGTTCAACATCTTACGCGTAATACCTATCCAATCCTATATACCTACCTACCTACCTACCTAGCTACCTACTTAAGTACTTACTTGTAGAAGAGTGGCATGGTTGGTGGGTATGCGAATCAATTCTATCTGATTTGTTGGGTGTTAAGTGACATGTAGAAGGATAATGCTTATAATTTTTAACAATCTTGTAAATGGACCATTGAGCAAGCCAAGTCACATGCTTAATTTCTGTATTTATGAGATGACCGGTCTTGAATTTGAAGAGGTTTAAAGGATTCATTATCATTATAGTTATCACAGTGTATCGATATAAAGAGAGCAGATAGGTAGAGTGGGATCATAGGTTGTTCGAATAAGGCTTCTGCGGATAAAGTACTATACTTTTGTAGATACTCTTGTTATGTGAAAGCTTGTGGATGTATCCTTTCGTAGCTACCTGCCACTCTACGAGTACTTCTGTATAAAAAATGAAAGATCATTCTCACCTTTTCATTCCCCCCTTCTCATTCCCCCCTTTTCATTCCCCCCTTTTCATAACTTCTAAACGACATCAATCCAGTCATCTTGAACATCTCAACTAGATAAACTCGCTTTCAACGTTCACCAGTTGATAGGTTGTAAAACGCACGGTCCCATCCCCACCCCACTTAAACCTTCCAACATGCAGATCCATCAAGGCTGAAATAATTTTCGACATAGACGAGGCCTCAATTCCGCCTCGTCTTAAAATTCTCAATTTCAACTCAATTCAATTCCAATTCCCCAATTCCAATTCCTCATCACATTCTTTTCAAAATGCCGCCTCGTATATCTTTTCGTTCTGTCGAGTCATTAAGACGGTCTCTAACAAATCCCAATTCACGAAATGCTTCCCTTTTGGACTTGCGACCCCTCCAATTGAGCAAACCCACTCCAAACATTTATGAAAATACCCCTCAGCATCGCTACCTCAGTAGTACATCTTCCATCCAATTCAAAAATACCATTCCCCTCCTCAAGAAAAAAGACAAAAACAACAAATCATCATCTTCCGACTCCTCTGAAAATTCCTCTTCCTCTGCCTCTTCCTCTTCGGCAGCAGAAGAAAATGATCCTTTTGATTTTTCCACTCTCCAAACCGGTATTGACAAGTCCCTCGAGAAACTCAAGAATGATCTTGGGAAGTTGAGGACGGGGGGTCGTTTTAATCCAGAGGTATTAGAGGGATTACGGGTGAAATTGGGAAAAGATGCAAAGGAGAGTTTTCGGTTAGGTGATTTGGCGCAGGTTTTACCGAAAGGGGGGAGGAGCGTCGTTGTGCTTGTTGGCGATAAAGATGTATGTTCTCCATTTGCTTTATCCCCTTTCTAAATGATTCCCTGCCTACATTTGAAATAAATTAACCAACACCTTTTTAAGCACATTAAACCGATTCTCTCCACCATCCAATCTTCTCCCACTCTATCCCTCCAACCGGTTCCCGATCCACAAAATCCACTCGCGCTGAATATTCCCATTCCACCTCCTACCAAAGAATCTCGTGATGCAGCGCTACAAGCAGCTTCAAAAGCAGGGGAGTTGGCTGGCAACGGGGTACGTAATGCAAGAGGAGCTATGCAGAAGAAGTTAAGGGCTATGGAGGTGAAGAAGACGGTTAGACCGGATGATTCGAAAAAGGCGCATAAGGAGATGGAAAAGGTGGTTGAGAAGGGGAATGCGGAGGTTAAGAAGTTGGTTGAGGCGGCGAGGAAGGGGATGGAGCAATCGTAGGACTGGGGATCAAAAATATTAGACGCTAGAATTGTAAAGGTATAGAGTTGTTTAAAAAGTTGACTTATTGTATGGTATATGATTGCGTTTGTACAATGCCATTTATATGTTTTTATGGATACACTATACGGTACACTCAACCCTTATTGTAGGTCCTTTGCCTTTTGCTATTGTTGCCTTACACCAGCTATCTAAGCAGCAGGTAACATGCTTTGAATCTTCTCCTCCAACAACCTTGAGTCATCTTTTAAGAAAGTCTCGTTCTTCGCTGTGATCCTTTCGATCTCTCTCAATAGATCCTCCTTCACGTCTCCCGGTTTCTTATACACACCTGCCACCATTTCCTTCAAAATTGCCTCCTTCTCCTCATCCCTCAGTCCCTCAATCTTATAATCTTTATGAACCTTCCACCTAACCTCATCTCTCCATTCCTCCTTCCCATCCCTCCACTTCTCTAACGTCTCCTTCTCCTCCCTACTCTCAAACACCGTTCCCAAGCCCCTCTCCACATTTGCCAAATGTCTTTCCGGCGGCGTCGGTACATCTCTCTGTCCTAGTGTACCACTCACTAATTGCATCTTATAAATTATCGATTCCTTCAACCCATTCGTACTTTCACTAGTCGCTATAGCCGGTCCCCAACTTTCCAAATCATCCATCGATGTCACGGGATTATATGATACCCATTCACCTCCCTCTTGACTATCCAAGTATTGTTGTTCCTCAAGTGTATATGGAGGATCATATTCATCTAATTCCACATCCGCAGGTTTTGGTCCCGTAATCCGGGCTCTCCTCATACCACCACGTCCTCGTTTACCGGCACCGCCTCTTCCACCAGCAGGACTTGCTCTCGCACCTCCTCTACGGGCTCCGGTTGGTGGTACATAGAGGGCACCACCTCGTCCGCGATAATTGGGACTATGTCGGGTAGCTGGTCCTCGTCCCTGAGAGGGACTATCAATTATACGGCGGGACAAAACAAAAGATTGACCAGGGGGAGGGCGCGCTGCCAGCGAGCGAGCATCGATTCCGCGAGAGGGCTGGGATGCGAGTGAGGAAATATCGTTTACAGCGTTAGAGCTGCGTTCTGCGCGTGTGGAACGTAATTGATCTGGTTATTGTTAGTATGTTATAACATAACCTCTAATCGAAGCTCCAAGTCCCACGCCAACTTTCTAGTCATGAAAGCCATGGATGTAATCCCCATAAACCTTCCAAGAGAGTATAGAATAGAAACCTACCATCCCCCTCCTCACTCCTCCTAACAGAGCTACTAAAAGCCCTCAAACTTGCCTGAATCCCCTCGGACACCCTCATCAAATCATGAGTCAAAGGTCTGCCACCTCCAATGGCCGATTGCACATGCCGCGTAAACATGATGTGCAAGAGTTCTTGTGAGATTCCAGCCGTGCTTTTCCCCTCTATTAATTAATCTGGAGTTTCTGCGAAAATATTATTGATGCCTTAGGTATGCATGCATATAAATTGAGAAGCCGGAGCGTGAGGCTATTGATTCTAGGTATTTATTTGCACGGTCCATCAAAGTAAACAAGGTAAACAAGGCAAGGCAAAATAGTAGCCTCTCATAAAATCTTCAAAACATTCAGAAGTCTTTGCAACAATATTTCTTTCAAAATTCCCCGGATAGTTTTTCAAAATCGCAAAGCTTCGAAAATTGCAAATTTGTAAAGAATTGTACTTTTCCAAGAGTCCCTATTTGGATTTGCAGACAAA
Source organism: Sclerotinia trifoliorum (assembly GCA_905066765.1). Classification (NCBI taxonomy): domain Eukaryota; kingdom Fungi; phylum Ascomycota; class Leotiomycetes; order Helotiales; family Sclerotiniaceae; genus Sclerotinia; species Sclerotinia trifoliorum. The sequence goes on along the minus strand of CAJHIA010000040.1, from coordinate 5,636 downwards.
TGTGCAACAAAAGTTAATGTCCCTTCATTTTTAAGCCTTGAGTGGTTTGGAAACATCAATAAATAATCATTCATATTGATATCGACTTCACGAATATTGTTTTCGCATACTTTTCACCATTTGCTACGAATACAACATAATTGGACGTATTATTGCAGAGTGCAAACAGCATATTATACATTTTACCGCCACTTTCGAAATCCAACTTCGATCAATCGCCCACCACCGATCACAAATCCTCCGACACACCCCCAAAATGCTTCGTCGCGCCCCAACAAGAATTACTCTCACCAGCGAAGATATAGCCAGCTACGAAGACTCGCGGCAAGCAGAACGCGAGGAAGAAGAAGAAGAAGAAGCGCAAGCGATAGCTTCAGCGGCGCGCCATAGGAAGGCAAAAGAGAGACCACATTATGGGAATGGAGTTGTTAGAGGGGATGGTTATAGGGACTTGCAGACGATGGCTGCACAGAGGAGATTGGATGATTCGAGGGAGGCGCATAGGGAGAGGGATGTAGGAAGAGGAGGGGAGAGGGAGGGAATGGAAATGAGTTGAGCGGGGATGAGGATAGGCAGGTTGAGAGAGAGAGGGCGGAGAGAGATAGGACGAGAGAGAGGGACAGGAGTAGAGTGTTGGAGAGAGAAACGAGGGTACAGAGGAATAGGGAGGAGAGGTTAGGATTGGGAGCTGGAAATGGGGTGCGTCTGGGAGATGATGTAGGTTTTGGTTTGGGGACATGGATGATGGATGGATATAATGGAGATGAATATGGATGCTGGAATACATTGGATTACATGGTAGGATGCATGGAGATGGAGTTATAGGGGAATCTGCTACCACAGGAAGCGAATAGGGAGCCGATAAATTTGTTGTGATAAAAAGTATATTACAAGAATTGATTACATTCTCCATCATCTTCCACTCGAGATATCAATAACATACAGAGAGATAAAGGCAGGATATATTTCACCACAATTACTAGAAATTAGACCGGGAGTCTGTATTCTAATTTTCGAGGCTGGCTTTTGATGAAACCCCGATTATTCTACGAGTAATCAAAGAGAGATCCAATCTCATTCTAAGATTTACATTAACTTTCTCTCCAACCACCCATCACATCCCACGACCTCTTCCCTCTCTCCTCTCCTCTCTATATCGTGACTAAACTCCTAAATTCTATTCCCAGTCCCGTCAACTTATTCTGGTATCCGAATCTCCCTAACGTTACATAAATCTACTTCAGCATTGCTATTCCCATTCCCATTCCCATCCACATCCACATCCACATCCACATCCACATCCACATCCACATCCACATCCACATCCACATCCACATCCACATCCACATCCACATCCACATCGTATGTTAGTAGGTAAATAGCTGATGAATATCTACCACTCCTCACTCCCGCGAACCTTTAACCAACCCACCCCTTTCACTCCCCCCATCCAATCCAATCCAAACAATCCAATTTAAGAATCAATACATACTCTTCAACCTCCCCTCAATTCAAATCTGATAATTCAATTCTTCCTCATCCTTGCTTTCGTTTTGGAGGATAATTAGGGAGGGGATATTCTTCTACAAGACTTTAGATACATCAAATCCCATAACTGCTATTACTTGAAGAATAGCAACGTGAGGTGAAATTCTAACTTACATCTATCAACCTCCACTCTTTGCCTAGCTGTCGAGTCGCGTCACCTTATAAAACTCACATCACATGAAATATATCGCATAAATAAAAAAGGAGACAGTAAACTATCTGAATTGTGCATTCATTAACTACTTTGCTGCCCTCACTAATTCTCGACTCAATCCTCTCTTCTGGAGGATCTTCCAAGAACGTAAAAGCTCATGTTCTCTTTTCACGTCATGATAACATGCCTATGCGCGAAATAAAAAGGTTCACACACAAACGCCCCAGTTTTCTTCTTCCTTTTCCTGATAAACACCTCCTCGATAATAAACGAATCCGGTTCCCCCCAAATGCAAATTTGCTGAAAGACTATTGCCGAGACGCCTGTTCACTAAATGCAGACCAATTAAATGCCGAAAGAAAAAGAAAAGCTTTGAAAGAGGTGAGGAAAGACGAAGGAATTTCCATTCTCTGTTTCTATAAAATAATAAAATCAAGAGAATGAAGGTTTGGGTTTAGGTTTAAAGTTGAGTTTGATGGTTGGTTTTTTGGGTACATCGGCAGGGGTAGGGGGTGCCGAGGGAAGATGATGTGCCGAATCTGGTAAAGGTTTTCGGCCTTCGGGAAGAGGTTTCCGGATAGGTGCTGCGACGTGAATTGAACTTGATGGCTTCTTGACATTTGATGATGTGTGACCCGATGAACTAGAGGAAAAAGCAAGAGCAGGGCTAGCTCTGACCGATTGTGTTGATGCCGGCGAAGGTTTTGAGGATGGCTTTGGTGATGGCTTGGGGGACGGCCGTCTCGGATTGGACATGGATGGAGATGAGGAAGGAGCTTTGTCTTAGAGTTACGAGGTGATGAGACAATCCGCTTTAACTTGGAAGCAGGAACCTTGAGTTTGACAATCAATGCTGGCTTTTTATCCTTGTGTGATGAATTGAAACTCTCAAATTGTTTCTTATCCTTGTGTAATAAATTAGAACTCTCCGCAATATCTGCCGGAAGAGGTCGTTTGGGTGGTTTCATATCTCCTGAAGAACTTGAGAGTTTTACTAAGCCAGGGGGTTTTGATGTTCCTGCAGAGCTGTGTACTGAGCTAGAATGTTTAGTTGTCCCCAAAGAGCTAGAAGTTTTAGGAGGTCCAGCAAATGGCCCAGAAGAGTTGGGATGTTTAGGCGTTGCAGCAGATGAACCTGAAATGCCTGGATGCTTAGGAACTACAGTAGATGGGCTGCCAACCTTGAGCCCAGTAGATGTGCTGCCAATCTTGAGCCCAGAAGATGAGCTGCCAAATTTAAGAGCAGGTGGATTAGCTGGCTTTGGAGCAGGTGAACTGCCAAGCTTTAGAGCAGGTGGATTAGCTACCTTTGGAGCAGGTGAATTGCTTAACTTCAAAGCAGAAGAATTGCCTAGCTTCAGAGCAGGTGAATTGTTTAGCTTCAGGGCAGAAGAATTGCCAATCTTGAGCTTAAGAGGCATCGTTGGTCTCTCTGCTGATGGTCCTACAGAGGGAGCGGCGACGGTGGGTGAGGGTACAGGTGGCTGGGGGGCAGCAAGGGCTTTGATCTTGCTTGGAACAATTCTTTCCACGATAGTTGTACGAACTTTTTTGGTTTTTTTAAAAACCATTCGACCCTAGATAAAATTAGTATAAAAGCATCAACGCTAAAAATCTCGTATGACATACCTTCCCGCGGTGTTCGGCTCTCCAATAACGAGGATACTTTAGCTTCAAATTCAAAGACTCTTTAGGGTAACAAAACATGGTGCAGAGGTCAAGGAAATCCATTTGCTCTGCCACAGTAATCACAGGAGATAGGACAGCTTTCCACAAGGCATTTTTCAAATCAGTGTTTCCGCCGACTTCCAACTTTAGCGAAGCAAGCGCACCTATTATGTTACTCCGCTCTGCTTGCTCCTGTCGTGCACTCGTGGATGCTTCTTCGATAATTAAGCCATCCTTGGCCACAGGAGCGGCAACTCGTTTAGTTTTGTATTCACCAAGTCCCAGGACTCCCAATCCATAATAGAACGCCTTTGTAAGTTCACCTCGAACCCATGGCGACGGATCTGTACTCATAGCAGTCACGAGTAGACATGCCACAGCAGTGTTTTTCAAGAATCCAAGGTCAGCAAGTGCCCAAGACGCTTTGATTCGTACATTTGGAGAACTTCCGTCGTGAAGGTATTGAGCAAAGTCAAGTGCATCCACTGGTATGACACCTGCATTCATCAACTTCAGTTTGCACTCTATGACTGTGATGGTATAGATATTCTGATATGAATCTATCCACTCATCCATCCTACTATATCTGTCAAGCTCCTCCAAAACGATATTCTTGAACTCCCGAGGCTCGTCCTTTTCTTCGGCCTCGTCAAGTTGAAGTGCATCGTTATTGATACCCTTATCACCAGGAATCAATGAGTCTGCCAATGACTTTAAAAGGTTTGCAACCTTGAAGTTGTCCGAATAGTCATTGTTTCCGTTGTCGTTGAAGCGAAGCTGGTCAAGTATGAACTGTCGCGCTCTTTTGGGGCAGAGAGAATCGTATAAGCTTCTGACCCTTGACATAGCCTCGGGAATGGCGCATTCGATCCAATAAGCTTGCTTATCGGAAAAGTCATTCGATCTAGGCATCTTTGTACCAGGGTAGCAAAAGAACTCTTGGAAAGCCTTTTCGAGGTGAGTCAGACCTATCCACTTTACGTCTTTCTCTACAGCATGTTTAGCAAGAGACTTTGCAGCCATTGTCCTAATGCCATAAAAATAGCGCCGGTCCATTAAAGTTCTAATCAAAAATGTGGCAACGAGCGGATGAGGAGGAGCATTATCCAGGTACGCCATCGACTCATATTGAGCCGAGATATCGCGGTCTTGCTGAAGTTGAGAAACATACATGTATGCCTCCATACCAGTGAATTTCTTATCGCATATCCATTCAAAGTCAGCATCAACACGAATCCATTCATACGATTCGGCTTCCATCTTGGCTTCTGTGGCTGGGTCCCAATCTCGTAAACCCCACTCTTGGATATCTTGCGGTGACTGGAGAACATCCCCTAAGCAGTAGATGAGAGCATCGTCATGGTTCTCGGCATTGATATCCATGGCAATGCCTGCATTTGCACGTTCCTTCATACGCCTATTGCGCTTAAGGCGCTTGTATTTGGTGTTGTACGGAATTTCAATTCTTGATGTCTTCTCTCTGATCATAACTATATGTTCGTAGGGAGTACCATCAGCCTCGTGAATTCGAATGGTCAACGGTCCAGTAAATGCGTTCTGTGCCTTTGGTGCAATTACTCCAGCTGTCGATTCCTTGAAAGATCTGTAGAAGCCATCCTTGTGCAACTTAAGTTCTGTCTCCGAGTTCGCCTGGGTTTGTGTAATGGTCATTTCAACACATAATCTCTTTTTGTTGAACTTTTGTGTGATAGTAAAGTGTGGGCATCCTGCGCCAAGAACCCATTGAGTGAAGAAGGAATCAGTATCTCTGTACTTGGTGATTTTCTCACAGCTCTTACGGAACCCTTCCGTCGAGATTGTAGAGTCGGCGCCTCCAGAAGCATTTGCGTTTACAATCATCTTAGAGATGACTCTTGAGATACCAGTGCCTCCTTGTGCTTTGGCAATACGTTTGTCCAAAATGAACAGAACGAGCGGTGCCTTCAACTCCATGAACTCGAAAGGCGTCACAGACATCCACAATCTCACCTAGGGCATGCAGGGATGGTCTGTCAATATCCAGCTTAACAAGCCGGTCTGTATTCAGTTTCTGACGGAACATGAATTCGTTATTTCCACAAAGGGTCTTCATGAATGTGTTTGTCATGAAATGGGAGATACCAACAATGAGCCACCTGTCAGAACGTCGGTCTGGCACAATGCTAACACCAACATACTGGCTAGCTATAGCATGAACAAGTTTCCTGACGGTATCCATCTCTGGATCGATGATGTCTTCCGGAAATAAGAGTCGACTACTGCAAAG
>CAJHIA010000039.1:0-16451 GCA_905066765.1 Sclerotinia trifoliorum | reverse complement strand
AACGACATTGTTCTGTTTTGGAAGGAGCAACACGAGATTTGTTACCGAATTTGGTGCTACCAGATGCGATTGAAGTTACTTACTAAGTAATGTTTTCAGTGCTGTCTTCTATCCCTCTTGTGCTCCTCGATATGGAAGTTTTATTCCCCATCGTTGATGTAAGATAAATTGTCTCGTCATGAACATTGTTGTTTGATTGAAAAAAAAACATCAAAAATAAACATTAACAAACCTGTATTGCGTAAGACTGGAAACTCTCAACAACGGAAGGAGGCCGTTAACAGATTCTTATTCCTGTAGCCCTCGTTTCGATTTACCTCGTTAGTTGAACTTTCATTTTTCAACCCTCACACAGGGGCTCTCAATCATCTCTATCATTGATCTAAGAACATGAATATTTGTTCATCACAATCTATGTCGACATCGGAATATTCAATACACATTAAGAGGAAAGAAAAAACCAACTGAAAATACTTTGTGAAGAGAAGCGAAGGAAACTCCTATCCAGTCATCATCACATTTATCAAGATTATTTCTCTCAATCTGGTAGTTTATCTAACTCTATTCTCAACCCAGCAGTGTCGATACTCACGAAATCAGCCTTATCATTGTATTCCTCATTTTCCCTCCTTCTTCTTGAATGCCATATATTGCTCGTCAATCTGGAAGGAAACCAATACCGATTAGCACAAGTTACCATATACTTCCTGAGGGCCTAGAATACCATGAATTCCCTACTAGAGCTATTACATTTGTATCTTTCGCCAAACCTATCAATCTTTTCCCACTACATAGCCAATTGCCCTCAAATTTTCTTCTTTAATTCCTTCTCATAAATCCTAGCTTCCAAATCTTTTGTTTTGTCCAACAAGATTTTCTTTATCTTATCCTTGATCTTGTATTTCTGATGATATCTTTTTGCTTGATAGCCTTTGCTGGTGGTCTAGATGCAGCTGATTTGGATGAAGGTTAGTTAGGAGAGACTACTTTAGATGTACTGTGGAGTGCCACTCTCACATGTATTTCTGTAGGCAAACTAGACAATTGTTCGTACTGAACTCGGGTTTGCTGCTGCTGCACGGAGAGTTCTTACAGCTGAATTGGTTTCTGGTGCTGAACACTTTTGCTTCCCTGTTCATCACAACACACTTGATATCCCCTATTAAGCATCACTCCTACTAAATCTCTAGTAACTTCACCATTTCCCACAACTGCACAATCGCATTTGTTATTATATTGCCCTTATCACATCTCAGCATAAATTAGACACCTACAAAAGTACCTCCAAGCCTCAAGGTCACATTGATACCAGCCTCTACCTCAGACAATTTCTCCGTCATATTCCTCACATTCCGCGTAGGTTCTGTCCGTCTACAAAGTGTCTGGCGTATGAAAAATCGTATATCTCTAACCACTTAGTTAAATTCGCTATGGGTAATAGGAGCTCTGACAACATTAGGCAATGAATATGCGTAGATTCCATATGATAGATCTGTATTCATCCGTTCTTGAAGACATCCTTAGTACCTGCCATCAAAATCTTAGTAGACAATGCATCTCCAAAGATGAAGAAAAATCCTATAATACCATCAAATATCCACATAAATACCCAGGCATAAAGCAGAATTTCCTACCCATGAATGACTGTATCCCGGGAACAATTTCAACGACTTTGAGTTTGCATCCAAATCACAAAGTGAGTGAATCATAAAATGAATCATAAAGTAACACAACATGAATGACAAAGCCAATCACGAAGTGATTATACTAATATCAATCAATTTACTCCATACCCTACTGATTCAGAATAACATGGATCCTGACAAGATTCCAGATATAGAGTAATTCTGCCAGCTCGTCTAACCAATTATTGTATATAGAAAGCTAGAATATTGTCTACCTCTATCCCCGATATATCCCTCGACCGGCTTCGCATGTTTCGATATGATGTGGATATAGTATCACAGGATATTTACTAGGGCCTTCTGAGATTAATTTTCTTTTCGTAATGTACCTATGCTTGCACGTTGGGTGCACCTCCTCTGTCATTTGCTGTGGTTATCCATGTATGTCATTATCCAGTGTCTCTTGGATCTATTATCCAGATATGTTCCCTCCGGTGACTTACCACATATATCAATATACTTCACTAGGTACAAGCATGGATGCACCAAACGGCTTTGTAGTGCACCAGAACTCATTACCACTGGCTCTCCTTAAAGAAACAGCAAACTTCGACAATAAAAACTCAATTTTATAACTATCTTTATGCAAGAAACGGGGTATCATTAATCTTCCCAAAGTCCCTCGGAATGGTACTCAAATTCCGCAGGTAAAGGAGCATCCCCCTGGAGATCATCATCTACATTGTTGTTGGTGGCTTCTGTTTATCTGCCACAGCACTTGTACTCGTACCCCCGAAGGTGTGGATATCGGTAATTTACCCAGAACCTTGGTCATCCAAGCCGCCCACTCCCATGGTCTATCTTTATCCCCTGGTAAAGAATTGAAGTATTCCCAACCCATAACACCACCAAATGTAGGGTATCTGGACTTCAGATTAAGAAGTACTTCTCGGAGTGGCTCAAACGGTACCCATCCATTACCATTCCCCGGATTGGTAACCATACCCACCACAACTTTATGTGCAGGCCATCCCCTCATCATCATCATATCATATCCAGCCGTCTTACTATATCGCCCATCCACAATAAAACTGCGTATTATACCACTCAATACTACTTCCTCTCATAACCTCCAAAGCCTCATAATTAAACCCACTCAAATTATGTTCAGGCCGTTCAGATATCAGTGCCGCAGCCACAGGCGCGAGCGTAATGATAAATCCACGCCCGAAATCAGCTTTTAGTCGGTCAATCAATCGTATTATTCCAGCCAGATTCATCTCCTCCTCAACGTCGAGATCTAAACCATCGAGGCCACGCTCACGGATAAGGTTCCGTAAAGGGACGTAGTAAAGTTCGAATGTGGCTTCGTCTTGGTCGAGTCGAGTGAATGAACCTTTGGCTGCCCCACCAAGCATTCCCATTACTTTTATTCCAGTTGCTTGGAGGATGCGGAGTTCTGCCCACATGGTGACGTAGCTCATGGTGAGGTACATGATCATTCTATTACTTGTTAGTATTGTTGAGTAGGGATATGGCAGATGTACCAGAGTTATATTTCCGGAGGATCATTGAGATGGATTGCCGCGACGTTTACGTGCGTTACCGCGATGTTTGGCTGGGTGATGATAGGTAATATTGAACATGATCTGCCATCGGCATGATGTTGCGTCTGATAATATATGACGATTCTAGGAGTTGTAGGAATTGAAATTGGAGAAATTGGAGGCATTGGAGGAGAGTCGTGGTGATTTGATTTGTTGGTGAGGGTTGATGATGGGGTCAGGTCCCAGCAATTAGTGCGGGACTAGCCTGGAGGTTAACCCCCTCCTCGGATTTTGACGTCGCACTCGTGTTTCAGTACCTCAGTATCTCAACATCACCGTCGTACAAACATGATGATCATGGCCATCTGTGGATGTTTACATGGCTTGGTGGAGATGCACTTGAGATGTACTTGTCTACTTCAAGATCAGAGACACGACTGCGAGAATAATTCAGGTCTGACTTGGAGCCCACCTCCGGCTCCTCATCTCTATCCTCGATGAATGTTGATTTTGGACCCAAACAAGGCTGTGAGCCTCTGGGCTGTGCATTTTATCACTGACCACTATATTTACTTAATAGCGTGTTACAGGGATATGGCGCAGGATCGATTGAAATTGGTAAGTATTTGGAGTCAGGTTGCTGTTCACCAGTGTTAAGAGGTTGGCACAAAGTGCTGCGGCTTCTCCATACGATAAGTCTATCAATTATCATTGTATATCTGCAGAACTATGAGTTTTACTGCATTATTCTGAGCTTTGCTGATGTGGCGGAGTAATAACCATATGCATCATATGGTTTTATCAATCTTGAACTTGTCCCACATCTTGCCATCATTGTCATTGGTACATAAGCGCCTCCATCATTACGCAGATTGAAGCATAGCAAGGTTTTGTGTCCTACTTACTCACTTTGGAAAGATTTTGAATGGCCATGCAATACGGAAAAGTGCATTTTAGTCTAGTCATTTTAGCCATAAGATGCTGTTATGCTTTCGAGCCAAGAGGAAGGGTGGTTTCGTCTGCGCCCGGCTCTTGCCTGCTTGCTCAATAGCTCAGTTCTTTTCAGCTAAAATTCTTACTTCTTCTTGCCCTTCCTGTTTGGTTTCACTCCGTTGCTTTCCGTGTTTCCCATCAATCACCCACCAAAGCATTGTTTGTGTGTAGATTTTGTTGCATATTTCTCCTCAATGGTCGAGTATCATAAAGTTTTTCTCGTGAAAATTTAAAAGACTTGTTGTGAAAATTGCGGGCCCACTTCCGTAGCAAGCGGTGCAGTAGGAGTCATTTCCCTTGGCCTCCAAGTATCCCAAAGCCTAGTCAAGTATTGTTCACAATGCAAGAGCTTTAACAAAGATATTATCACGTTCAAATCCAAAGCAGAGACTCTAAATGCTATTTTACAACAGCTTGGAGATAAGCTAAAGCCCTTTGAGCAGGAAAAATGGACTCTGCCTACCTCTGTTATTGAAACGATTGAAAAATGCGAAGCCGGGTTACGAGGTCTTGACAAGGAACTTCAAAAACATGGTAGGAACACTATCTCGAATCGAATTGCATATCCTTTTATCAAGGACTCTTTGACACTTGCAAATGCAATGTTGGATAGTCTACAGAACAATCTTACGCTTGCCCTTCACAATTTCAGCGTGTAGGTCATCCAAAATCATCTAGACAATGAAATTCAATTTTTTATGCTGAACAGAGACACCTACGAGCATGTCATCGAATTGTCGCAAACGACTCGCAGTACAAGACAGAAACTATGCAGAAGCTTGATTGCCTCACCACAATGGTTGCGAATAATGACAATACGGTATTGTACTAGTCTCCTGTCTAAATCGCGTGTCTGATTGTTGCAGAAATTACTGCTTCGTTCCTTTCAGGTGTACTTGAACAAATAGTCTTACTACAGCAGGGAGCTTGCATAAAGCCCGAGCCATTCCAGAACAAAAATTTGTCCCTCAATCCCAAAAAGAAAGAAATAAAGTTTCTCGCCCTTCCATAATATTGGATGCTTGTCCTTGCCGAAGAGCAGAATACACATCTGAGTGGGATATAATCTTTCATACGGGTTACCCGATCCTCTCATACTTATTCTGGCAACAAGTGTCTGATCATAGACGCGATTCTCCATGGTATAAATCAGGGCACCGAACCGTCGTAGTCGAAGCCAAGTTTCTACCCTACAATGAATTACTAAGATATTCAGTGGCCATCGCCTTGTCCGTAACTAGGGGTGCAGGTAGCTTTTCCATCAGCCCTCATCTGAATATGAGCTATGTAGTTCCTCATTATGCTCCATCCTTTGAAATTTTCTGTGGCCACGAACCAAATTATAAGTCTTCGTCGTGGACGTGCAGTGGAAAGATTAATTGGATGCCAGCGAAAGTCTTACCTGAACCAGTTTTGAATTTGCAGTTGACAAAGCTTCGCCTCATGTTTCACCAACGCAAAGCCGGCGCCAATGATATCACAGTTGGTGGATTGACATTATTTGCTGTGAGTTCTTATGTTATCACATCTTTAACTGCCATATTGGCTTTGAAGGCCGCAAATATTTGGTGGTGGTCCTTGATGAAGGGTTACCTTTGGCGATCTTCTTATCTTCGCAGCGAGTTTAAAAGCAAATACCTCCCTCGGCTTCAGAAAATATACGTATTTTGGCCAATGTATTGTGAGAAAGTCGGAATTATAAGCCAGATACATAGGGGTTTTGATTAGTCAATTATATGACCTTCTGTAATTAGATATAAAGGATAGCTTTTGTCTTTTCTTTCTAGAATAGTTAATCTTCTATTATGCATTTGAACCTATATAGCTTCAACCCCAAAACCATTGTGAAATCCGTTTTCTGTATAAATGATATATTACGATATGATCTAATCAGCTTTCTCTTCCAATTCCCCTCACAGTATGCTATCGGGATGTATGTATCTCGATCTACCACTTTTACAGTATATCGGAAGTAATAAGCATATTCAAATCTGCTGAGTGCAATTTTGAAGCTTGCAAATACTACGAGTATGATTTCTCCTGTCCTTTTCATAGAGCGTGTACCATCTGCATGCTTCGGCTCCGGAGTAAAGGACTCTCATTGGTCTTTATGATGTTCGAGCAGTCCTCAACCCTTTATCAGTGTCCCTAATATGAATTGTTGTCTCTTTAAGACCATTTACGAAAATAATTAATTATTTCTGAAAATATTATGCTAAGTGCGCACAACTCATAGGGACTACGTAATTTCTTTTACCAGTCACGCCTCCCGGAAAAACTCGATATTAGCGAATTTTACGATACTGCGGAGACTCTTTGTGATCTTGGCTCTCGAATCGATCTCACTAATTTGCATCTCTATGATGACAATGGATTTGGGTCGGCGCAACGCAAAATTGAGCACTTCATTTATAAAACCAAACAAGCAGACGGTATGTGTACACCAATACCGTTAACTGGAACAATAATCAATTTGGTTTCAAAGCTCTTGACGTACCGGAAGTTTTCAAAGCTATACTGACAAGATCAAAGTGTGAATTGGAAAGATTCTGTCTTGTGACGCTGCTGCGGTAAATTTTACCCTTGAGGATGGGACAACGCCTTTGCATGCTTCTGATTCTTGGCCGCTAGGTATTGAATTGTTACTAAAGGCCGAAGCGGATGTTAACAAACTGGACCGCCACATGAGGCCGCCAATATCCTATGCAGTTAGGGCAAAATGCATGCCTTCAATTCGAATGCTTCTCGCTAATGATAGTATGTTAGGCGAATGCGAGTCTCCTGTTTTCACGATGAGAATTGAGCCTTATGAGGACATGGATATCCTCAAAATCGTATCAGCGGGTGTTGTGAACAGAAGACAACGTCTGTATGAACTTGCAATGTCCGCATGTCAAGAAATGCAGATAGACATACCTTCCTACCTCGAAAATAGTAAAATTCTTGATGCCTTTGCCTGGAAGGTAACAAGGCTTCTCCTCGATCATGGGGTCTCCGTCCAGCCCGCACTCTTGCCCTGCCTGGTGATGGCAAGTTGGAGTATTTACCACGCAGAATACTTGTCTCGAGAAGCCGCAGAGTATCTATACCAAGCTGGTTTTAAGAATATCAATGAGTATGACGACTATGCATATACCCCATGTATGAGGTGTATTTAATGGATAGGCGCCTAATATACCACAAATTATGTTCGAATTATATTCACACTCGATCATGTGGCTCTGATTTTGTGGTACATTTCTAAAGGGGTTGATTTCGCCAAAGTTTATGGTCAATACAGCCACACATTGCTTCATCATATTGGGACAAGACTTAGACTCTATGTAGAAGCAGTTTGTAAGCACTTTTCTATCATCAAAAGCCCCACATTCTCGCACTAAGAAGGTTTGTGGTTGAGGAAGTTCATGATAATTGCACATGCACTTGCTCAACTGGCGGTTGCCTTCTAGTCACCAGAATGATGAATCTGCAACGAAAAGTGGAGTTCCGGCTAGATAAAGAGGGAAATAGGCGAATTAATTTTGACTACGGATGGGAAACTGCATGTGAGATGAGTGTCTTTTGGACAATGAGGCCACGGATCATTCGTGGATAGCTGAAAGTTTCTTACGAGCCTTGAAAGTTTATATGCTTGAACTCACCCACACATGCTTCTGCGAGAAACATCAATCTACCCATTCGACTGCGGATGAAATAGCAGAAATTCAAGAAGAAGAAGCCAGCTTAATCGAACAACTCGAGAACTGGTGCAGAGTCCCAAGAAATGTTCCGAGCCTTCGAAGGTTCCCTGAGTATTTTCCTCAAAACCAAGTGGAAACCAAGAATGGACAAGTATCTCGCGCAGAACGACAAAAAAATGGATGAGGAAAGTTTGCAGAAAATAAGGGAGATTGGAGTGATCACGGAGTGATTTAAGAGCTTTATTTAAATGGACGAGGTAGGCATTACTATTCCCAAACATGGTACTGGCGGCTAATAATTCAGTTGGAATGTTTCGGGTTCTTTGCGTATTTTAATGGGGTTGTTTAAGGAACGAGATAGCAAGTGAGCATGTGTGTATTTCAATGATGGATGGTTTCATTTTTAAGGTCTACGAATTAATACAAATAAACAATTTCTGGATTTTTATACCTGAGGATGCTGTTTTGATGTATTTTTGAATGAATTTATGCATCAATCAATGAATACTATATTTATTATCTTTTATCAAGTTATCAAATTACCACTCGTCTGAAGCTATATTACAGTGTTTTTAATAACATATTTATATTTGCCCTCATTACCCTTTCGTATATACATAATTAACTCCCAACACAGAAACCAGACAGCGAGCATTATTGAAGAACAAAAGACTCTTCTTTGGTATTCTACCAAAAATTCTACTATTATGGTCCTGATTTCGAAACTCCATTTCTACATATTTTTGCGACAGAAATACTGTTTTCCTCTTATTTCTTCAAGCATTTTCCTGTATAGGTATCTGGAGGAAAGAGGATTTTGGAAAATGATCATTTCGAAATTGAGAACGTTGGTGCTGTCTTGTATTATTTTGGTGCTCCTTTACACATGGAAATTCTTCCTGCCGAAGTTTGCCAACAATATAGTTGATGGGAGGGAGGTCATATTGCGGGATGGTTGGGATCAAGTAAAGGGGAACAACGAATTTTTGCACGATGTTAAGGTAGATGGAGAACGTTTGACGACAACGAGTTCGGCGACGAGCGGGACGGAGGAAGTGAGGATATCGACATCACCTAGGGTTGTAGCAGTGACCGATTCAGCTTTGATTTCTTCACCAACGCGAACACCATACACGTCAAAAGTGGTAGCTGAGCCATCCGAATCCCAGACGGCTCGAAACGAGGCCTCTAACTCGAAATCGCATCATCCTTCAGAGCAGGCACCAAGGCCGAAATCGCAGTACAACATAAAGCAGACTTCAAAGCCAAAATCGCAGCATAAGAAAAAGCAGAACAAACCATCGCAAGCAATGATCAAAGATAACTTTCCTTTGGCGATGAGTGCTCGCTCAGCCGCCGATTTACCACCCGTTCCCCCATGGAACAAACCTCCAGTCCCTCACGTAAAAGAAAATACACCACTCTTTATTGCTTTCACGCGGAACTGGCTATTACTCCAGCAAACGGTTGTCTCGTGGATAACGTCCGGTTGGCCAGCAGAAGATATCTATGTTGTTGAAAACACCGGCACTATGAGATCCAACGAACTCGGCCTTCTCTCTCAAAATCCTTTTTCCTAAACCACACTCGACTTCATATGGGTGTAAATGTAATCGTGACACCTACGATCTACACATTTGCCCAGTTACAGAATTTCTTCCTTTGGACGGCCATTGAGAAAGATCTGGAGACTTATTTTTGGAGTCACATGGATATCATTCCTATCACATTCGAGCAAGGTATTTCTGCGTCCAATGGTTACGCCGGACATCAGACTATATATCAACATGCTGTCGAAGTTCTCCGATCAGCACAATCAGCAGATCCGGATCCAAATGCTTCGGATCCAAGTAAACCATGGGCGATGCGGTTCTTTGCTTTCGATTACCTAGCTTTAGTTAACCGAGCAGCTTTTGAATCAGTTGGTGGGTTCGACACTACAATTCCGTTCTATCATACTGATTGTGATATGTACGCTCGATTACTTATGGCTGGATATGGGGTTAACGAGCCCCGGCATCTGATGACAACATTTGGAAATGATTTTGCCGGAACGGACAAATTTGGAAGTGGAATAATCTATGATATCGCGCACAGCATTGACGATTTGATTGTCCTCTACCGAAAGAAAAGTACAGTAGAAGCGAGTTTTACGGGAGACCACATCGAAAGACGATGAAGCAGGCCGCAAACATGGCGGAGAACAGTCGATAACGGTAAAGCAAGCCCACGAGCAAGAAGAAGCTCACAGAAAAGTGGAAGGAAATCAAAAGCAGGCTGCGACCGATGACGATGACGCACAAGCATATACGAAGGCGATGGAAGAACAAGTCCCTTTTGGTAACAAAGCTGAGGCGCAGAATGAAGGATATATTAAGGCCACTCCCAAGGCAGATGTCGATACTAGCGATTCCGATGTCCAGCAAGCATCGAAGATACATCAAGGATGGCAAGGAGCAAAGGATGCAGGGGGGAAAAGAACCGAGCCCCATGGTCGCGAAGGATCTTTCGCAAGCAGGTTCTTCGGTCACTATGTCCGAAGCTGGCGGATACAAAAAGCGAAGCCTGGGAGATTCCCCAAAAAATCCCCAGTTCAAGTCACTAGAGGGCCTCCATCGCGACGCTACCGCGAAAAAGTCAACCACGTTATTCTCATCCACATCCTTAGACTCAAACTCTAAGTGGGTGACCGACGAGCCCGGTTCCCCGGCCTACTTTCACCTCCTCCAAGTCGCCACCAACATGGTACTCGCCAAGTACTCCCAAGGCGCCGAAGGTCGAAATGAATGGCAACATCTACAACCTGGAGGTAAAGACGAACCTTATTATCGTCATGCAGAGGGTTTTGAAAAGGCTCTTCAGTTGACTATTGAGATGGGAAGAAGAGTTTATCTCGAGAAGTGGGGGACGCTGGATTGTGAATTGATTCAAGGTGGGTTCACGTTGGATGATGAGTGGAAGCCTGAGGAAGGGTCTGAGTTAGTGTAGTTGTTGTGAATGCATAAGCGGTTTTGTATATCGGCTGGTTGGAGATCGGTTGGATGTGTCTGGGTGGTAGTTCTGGAAGGACTTTGGTGTTAAACAGGAACTTTTCGATGGTAATTAACGGGGAAAATTGCATAGGAAATTGGATTATTGATATAAGATTTGGGACATAGGCTGGATACCATTTGTATTATATATTATGTTGTTTGGATTTAAGTATATAGAGACTTTCTCGGAATAGATACGATATCGCAGAAAGCAGTTCATACTCTATATTTTGCATGCTATTTATTGGTCATCTTTCTGTTTCCCATTTACTCAATTGGGGACTCATTACAATGATAGTCCATTTTGTACATACCACGCATGCGCATATTCTCCTTCATACGGCGGATGGTAAGTGCAAAACCTCCGAGATGTTAAGTTTCTGTGGTTCACCCTTTGTGAATTTGTTGGAAAAGGTTGCAGGAATGACGACCTCATGGTCTCGAAGAAGCTGCTCCGAGATCGCACAATTTGGAGTCGCAATCTTTTCCAAGATTCGGCGAGCTCCCGCCGCCGCGTAAAATCATCGACGGCTGTAGAATAGTCCTCAATTAGGTCACCGAATTCTCCAGATGCCTTACAATACCCATCACGGTGCTCTAATCGCAGACATTAAATGATTCACCTGTAGGTGATGCAATCAGAAGATTCAAGCTTAGGCTAGATTTGAGAATGTGCAACAGAGATCGACAGATTACCCACATACTTCCAAAGTGAATTCCCATTACTCTCTTGCTCCCTAAACTGGACCTATGCTACTGTCATGTCCACATGATTAATCCCCTCATGAAAAGGAACAACAGGAATGTAACGAATGGATCTGAAAGAGCAACAGAAACTCTGCTATGAACTTCATTTGTCAACATCCAACAGCTGTATATAGATGGGCAGTATGCATACATGAAGACAGCATTCATTTGTTGATATGTGGGGACTATGCATATCTATCTGCCACCTCATATTGAAAAGTTTAAACTGTGCTCCTCTGCCACACATACTCAGAACATACATCAGTGATAGGACTTCCCATGGTTCTATTAGCACCTGGTGCAGTCTAAATTTGCCCTCGAGGGCAAAGAGAGCGATCTTCTCTTCCTTTCCACGCTGAAATTGTGGGGCTATACAAAAGCGCATGATTGCAAGTACATATTTGATGATTCCCCTCTAATATCACAATAAGTAATCATCAGGATATTTCACGATTGGGTAAATCCATACAATATTTGATTGCATTCTGAACCATTTCATCCAATTTTAGCATTTTTTGCTTCCGGCATCTGAAATGCTCTGTCCGAAAGTAGCCACTAGGATTTCTTCAGAGCTTCGAAAGATAGAGCCTTTGATGTTGTGAATGAAGTTGGGCATTCGAAACTTGCAAAATAAATTCGCAAATTGATGATGATCCTTTGCACTTTGAAATGCTGCCATCTCTAGTTCCAGTGCTGAGCAGAAAATACTTCAACAAGTTGAATAGCTGCGCGCCGGGCAAAATAAGTCATACAGCAAAGAAAAAAACCCAAAGAACCCATCATATCTAGAAATATAGGTAAGCCTAAAGGATCAAGTGATTATTAAATATGAATTAGAATTGGAGAGTGCTATGAGGACAGGCAGATGACTTCAGTATACGGTTCATTTCACTTCTTAACAAGATCACCATCTCGACAATCCAGAACCAGCATGTGTCCCGGTGCATGACCCATAACAATTCCCTCCAAGCCAGCGCTCACGACAGCGTGCTGCGGAGTGACACCACATCCCCAAAATACAGGAACAATTTCATCTTCACGTCCTCCCACCAACACCAGAGGGTACCCATCGTCATCCATGGAGATATCGCCCCAGTCTGGTTTAGCAATGTCCTGAATTCCTAATTTCTCGACAGCATCCCATCCCCAGGCAATCGGTTCTCCATGAGTGGCCAGATACGGTCTTGTTATGTTCCTAACTTTCTCGATATCATCCTTCTTATAGGGTCGCATAGATACCACATATGTACCCTGATCAAAACTCCAGCCGGGCAGAGCATTATATTAGTCTTGTACATCGGCACATTTCGACGCTGTCGGATATGTTGAGGCATTAGTCCGCCGTCTATGAGAGCTCCTTCGAAACTGTAGGAGCATCCAATTAAGAATGCTACGTGATCCTCTGTCCAGTGTGCCTTTATATCATCAACATGATCGTGCAAAAGCTCGCCGTTTTCGTAGACCATGTATTTTGGAATGTCGATTCGAATATCGACATCCGCAGCCAAGTCTTCACCTGCCACTCCCTCAATCCATGAGTCGAGGGTATTGTATGATCCTATGCTGGCGGATTTGGCGATGAGAGGGCATGGTACCGGATTTCTTTTGCAGAGTTGCTCGAAGTCATCAGCGTAGCACGAAGGTAGAACGATAAGATTAGCTTGGAGGTATGAGGGTGCAAGAGCTGATGTCTGTCCTGTTATCTCGCCATTACGTGCGCCTGCTCGAACAAGCGCGCCAGACATTGTGTAAGGGTATGAGTAACAATGAAATTTGTATCAATGTACAAGCAAGCGTGAGGAAAATTATGAAAATACCTACCACCTACAATCGTACTTCCTTACCTAAATATATGGCTGTGTCAAGCTGAGGAATGTACAACCTGAGACGGAGTTCAATCTGCGCTTGGTGTGTATATGTAGGTTCGCAAGTGGGAAATGGCCAAAAGCCACTAAAGTCGAATATACTCACACACCTAATAAATGGGTTTGCTTCATAATGGTCCAAGTTGGATTTTTGAGAAATGATATCGATATGTTGCGCGTCGAGATCTCGTAACAGTTTACAAAGCCTTTATTCACATTTACAATCAGATAACCTCTCGGGTTTATGTCTAAGTCACGAGCTTCTCAAGTAGATTCTGGACTGTAAAGATTGTTTAAAGTGTTCAGTGTAGAGCTTTTAAGGAAGTAGATTTGAGTAGATACTTATCAGCCAAAATCTTTGAACGGACAACATTAGACAACTCGAAGGAAGGGTCAGCTTGGGTGCGGGACAGACATTTGAACCTCGGGCATAGGCGAAATTTAAGTAGGCAGAAACTCTTGTTGTCCCTCCGGACACAACAATCAGCCTCACCTGGATATGAATACAACAGAATGTAAACCCTACGAGAACAAATCTTATACATATGTAACCTTGTCATGATATTCCGAAAAGGACGTATCTTTTAATGGTTCTGGTTCTGAAAGAACCCCAACGTTCTGCTTCGTCTCCACACTTACACAGTTGTGTGCTGCGTCGATTTCTCCTCAGCCCTTTGGAAGGGCGCCAATTCACATTTTATCCCTCGCAATGAATCAATCGGAGGAGAAAACCCTGGTCAAAAGTGTCAAAAGTTTCGTAAGTCTCAATTGGTGATGTGGTCGTACACAATGGCTAAAACCCTCATAGATGTGAGAGGTGCCGGTACAGGAGGGTGAGCTATTTCAGTGATGTTATCCTCGCAATTGTATCAATGTCTGACCATAAAATGCCAGATAAGATGCGATCGCATGCAGCCATGCCCTGCATGCCGGAAAGGAAATCATGAGTGTGTTTATCCTCAATCGGAAAAGTCGAGGTGCGTTCCTGTGCAGCCACTAAACCAAAATTTCTCTAACTCCATTCCGTTTTCCTGAGTCTAGACCAGTCCCAAAAGGCTACGTACAAGCTTTGGAAGGGCAAATAGCCTCTCTGGAACTGTTCATCACCAAACTTGTCGCTGCAGATGCTTCCAAGCGAGACGAAATGTTGGCTAATTTCAGCGCTTCTACGAATCACCTGAGTCTACAGTGGAAGCAATCATCTGCTTTACCAAAATCCGACCCATTAGACACTCCGAATATCCCAATACGTCCAAGGACTGGCCATCTGAGAAAACTTAAGGACGGTAATTCGGCTGAATTTTATGGTGCGACCAGCTTTTCCAGATTAATCCGTCAGAGTATCCAGATGATACTACTACGCCTACTTTACTACCACAGTCCGGAATCACTTCGCCAATTTTGTCACAAACATCGATTGTTGCAGGTGGCTACATGCAAAGCACTTAGCTTTTCTCCTCGAAGCGATATTTGCAAATACCTAATGAGGATATTCTTCCGACATCAATACCAATACCACATGTGCTTGTATCGGGAATATTTCCTAAGAGACTTCGATGCTGGTACCGGACCATATTACTCAGATCTTCTCATGTATGCCATCTGTTCGATGGGTGCTCTTGCTAGCGAGAGCACAGCCCAAAGGGAACTTTCCGATATGTTCTCCAATCGTGCTCAAGAACTTTTATATGGATTTGCACTCGAATCCCCAAATCTCACAGCTTTACAAGCTCTCATACTTCTTGGTCACCGAGAAATTGGACATGGGAAAACTTCAAAGGGTGGCTTTTTCGGGCATGGCTTTTCGTATCGCCCATGAAATGGGGCTACATCTTGATCCTACTAATTGGAAAGGTTCTAATAACTCCTGGATTGACAGGGAAATATTACGTAGAACCTATTGGGCTGCCTTTGTAGCAGATAAGCAGTTGAGTCTCTATTTTGGAAGACCACCTGCTCTTTACCCTGGAGAGTCAGATGTCCACGATACTGTACGAATTCCTTACCCACCAGAATGGAAGTCTCTTCTCAACAAATACATTATGCCAGGCACGTCGGAGACTACATATGAGGATGGCCTTACATTAGTCGCTTCATGGGTTCATCAGATTGAGCTTTGCAAGATCTTACATGGAATGATCACGAAAGTCTTCGAGAATAGAAACTTGAATACTGATCCGACGATCCTCGCGACCTCGATTAGAAGTAGATGTAGCCTTGACGAAATGGCTTAAAGATTTACCAGCGAAACTTCAGTGGTCAAGATGGGATGTGGCCGACGTGCCCCCTTTTGTCCTTCATCTGCAGTAGGTCCGACATGTGAGTGTTTGTTGAGATTTACTAACACCTAATAAGTATGCAATATCATACGGCGATGATAATTCTTCACCGTCCACCGAGAGCTGCTTTTAAAGAACCGGGAATTGGCGAGACTGAAGATGTTCAAATATGCTACGAGTCATTGGATATCATCATGAAACTCCTCCGAATGCACTCTAACAACCTTCAAAACTATCCCTATATGCACCTACCTATTACGTTTGTCCACACACTTGCATCAGCCGCAAGTATCATATTGATGAGAAGATACATCAAAGGTTCTTCTTGGAAGGAGCCAATAGTGTCAAGATCTTTGGATCAAATATTAGAAGCCGTGAATAGCGTATCGTTAACATGGACATGCGCAAATCAAGTCCGAGATGTCATTACCTCTGCTATTAAAACCATCAGAAGAAGATCCTCAAAATGCCTCTCCAAAGGAATTTGATCTGATGGCGGCCCTTATCGATCCGGGAGTTGACAGCACGACTTCACTGGACGGTGTAGACTGGGATAATCTTGCGATGAACGATACTGATTTTGAGCTTTTCATGGAGAACCATTTCGCTGTCGATTTTTCAACATGTTCTGATGGATCTTTTCCGCAGGTATGATTTTTAACTATGACACAACATTCTAGTCA
>CAJHIA010000038.1:0-11358 GCA_905066765.1 Sclerotinia trifoliorum | reverse complement strand
CCTCTAACCCTAACCCTAACCCTAACCCTAACCCTAACCCTAACCCTAACCCTAACCCTAACCCTAACCCTAACCCTAACCCTAACCCTAACCCTAACCCTAACCCCTAACTGCAACTGCAACCCTAACCCTAACTGCAACTGCAACCGCAACCGCAACCGCAACCGCAACCGCAAATATAAATATAGATATAAATAGAATTCAAGTAAAATTAAATTTTATTAATTTGTTTATTGTTCTATATAAAATTGAAATAAATCTTAATTTAGAATATTATATATATAAAGAATTATTAATTAGATTAGAATACTTTTGTTTCTTTTTATTATCTTTAAAATCAAATTATAAAATAACTTTAAGTTTTATTTTTATTTTAAAAACTAATATATATAAAAATTAATAGTTTGTTATATTTAAATATAATTATATATTTATTTTGATATATATATATAATCATTTAGAATAAATCTGATAAATATTGATATTTTATTAAATGTAATAAATCATTTTAAAAAGATATTTCAGATTATAAAATTTTTCAGATTTTATTTTTCATATTATAAAAGTTATTAATGAATTTAAAAGTTATATTGAATATATAATTTTGATAAGAATAATAAATATAAGATTAAAATCATTCAAAAAGAATTAAGGTTTATTTATTTTATTAATATTGAAGATAAATGAATTTTGATTTCAGATTTGAATTCAATTTGAAATTCTTTATAAAATTATATATAAAAATCAGAAAATAATTTGAAAATAAAATATCAATATTTTGTAATGAAAATAATCAAAACAAAAAAGAATTTATTTTG
The DNA here is from genome assembly GCA_905066765.1 of Sclerotinia trifoliorum. NCBI lineage: Eukaryota > Fungi > Ascomycota > Leotiomycetes > Helotiales > Sclerotiniaceae > Sclerotinia > Sclerotinia trifoliorum. The sequence goes on along the minus strand of CAJHIA010000038.1, from coordinate 10,540 downwards.
ATGAGATTCAAGTTTTATATATATTCTTTATTTATTTTTTTCAAAATGATATCGTTTTATTAATATTAAAGATAATTAAATTTTGATTTCAGATTTGAATTTTTTGAAATCCTTTATAAAATTATATATTTAAATATCAAAATATCTTTGATCTTTATAATTTTCGAAAGTAGTAATTAGAAATATTTTTATATAATCATTATCCCTTTATCAAAAGTGATCATTATTAATGATGATTATTAAAAAAATCTTTATAATATTAATTAGATTATATAAATTATATTTTAAATAATGATATTTTGAATATTTATTTTATATAATCATTATTATTTTATAAATTTACTTTATATTGAAAAATAACTCTAACTCCCTTTATGATTTCCTATTATAATTTATTAGAAAAATCAATACTGTTATACGAATAATAAATATAATTTAATTTTGATTGAATATTTGAATTTATTAATCAAAGACCTACACTCCCCGACCCCCAGCTTTCGAGAAAGTTTAGTAAAAATTTAAGATTTAAAAGTTTATAATAAATTAAATATTAAATATATATCAGGGTGCAGACAGAATATCGACTTATTTTTAATAATTGAAAATTAAATTATTTTATTTAAAAATAATAATTATAATATAATTTAATATTATTATTTATAATAATATTAATATTTTATATTATTTATAATATTTATAATATTTATAATAATACTATTTAATATTATTATATTATTATTATTATTATTATTATTATTATTATTATTATTATTATTATTATTATTATTATTATTTTGAATTGAATAAGATAAATTGAATGAAAAAAATTGAATTAAATAAATTAAATGATTTGAATGATTTTAATAGAATTGAATCATTTTAGAACTAAATGATTTCAATAGAGTTAAATTAAATGAATAAAGTTGAATTAAATAAATAAAGTTGAATTAAATGAATAAAATTGATTTGAATGATTTGAATGATTTGATTTGAGTTGTGAATTGGATTGATGATTTCAATAAAGTTGAAAAAAGTTCTAAGTTAGATTTGTTTAAATTTGTAAGGTTTGTATCAAACTTTTTAGTGGATTATTTACCAGGGTATTTTATACCAATTAGATTATCAGGATCGTGGTTCATTTAAACGAGTTTCTTATTTTCTATTATCTATATTAAGTAAATCTCGTGTATAACAAGATTATAATATCAGTAAGCCGACAATTAATTAGAAATTAAAATCAAAATATTTAAAATAAATAATAATAAATCTTTTAAAAATAAAACTTTTATAAGAATAGACTTATAATACTTCCATTTACAATCTACAACAATTGATATCATATATTTATAACAGCTTTAACAGTTTAAATCTTCAACTGACTATCATACAATATCTCAAGCTATGAATCTGTATTGAAAATTCCATTAACCACAATATATACAGGTGCCTACACCAAACTCCAGATATTACCAATTAGACCAATCTTTCTTTAAATGGGTGACCAATAAATATTTATTTTGTATCCAAGCACTGACAATCCCCAACATCACTTCCTCTAATCATCCCGCTGAGCATAGACGGACACTTTGTTGAAACTCGGTCGTCAGTCGCACATTGCATGAGCAGACCCCATATTCTCTCGACTGCAAATCCGAACGAAGGATTGTCAGTGGAATCATTTTTGTTCACAAATCGTGGATCATGACTCCATCCACTTTCACTTGTTATCGTGGATAGTAACTCCTCATATTTCCTCGACTAATTCCACGAATCCGTTTGGCTGATGCGACAAATTGCCCCTTGTATGATAAAAGAACTGTGGTGGAATCGGAACAACTCGAGTCGTAAATACGTTCATACAGACTCGGGATCACAGACCAGTCGTCTTTCCATCCAAACCTGTCACCACAATTGTTGCATGAGCAAGTGGCTTCAGAAAACCCGAGACTCAACATTCCTGTTTGCGGCACCAAGTATGAGTTGATTCGAGGTATGAGCTCCCGAATATTATGAGCATGAGCTTGAATGAACATGGTTTGAGCCGCAAGATGGTCCCATTCGTTAACAATATGACTGAGATACGTCCCTCCTTCGCGACCAAGATTGGGTAGACGTTTAACGATATCAACGCCTGTGGAATTCTTCAACATGGATAAGGATACAGTGGGGTCTTTGGTGTATATCAAAACGCGGGGATCAATTGAAGATAAGTATGATGTTGATTTGATGGCGTGTAGCATGCGTGCGATTGACTCGGGTGTTTCTGTGTACGCGCTTATCACGATATCGAATGATGATGGTTCCGGAGTGTATGAGTTATCGAAAGAGGGAGCTGGTCCTGGTGACAATCCACGGAGTTGTGATAGGGATAATGCATAGAAAGACAATACAGCCGAGGCAGTGAGCGAGATGTTTAAAACCGACACGTAATTCTTCTTCGGCATGGGGCTTGGATCCTGGTCACATGGACGGAAAAGAACATGACGTTGAAGATATTCGAACACCTTTTCGAAGAATTTGTGAACTGTAGAAACTCCAATAAGACATAACATGGCCAGAAAGTAGGCACTAAACTGAACCCATGATACCACAGATACGGGCCCAAAAATCAGTGATATCAGAAGAATAAGAATGCTAGAGATTCCTGAAACGATAACCTTAGAAAGCGAAAGGGATAACTTGGCATCCCAATTATTTCGAACTGAACAATATATTGGAGAGTAGATAAGAAAACTGTTGCCAGCGAATGTTGCTCCAACCAAATTTGCGGAGGAGATAAAAAACAAAACCACAGTGCCTGAATCGAGATAGTGATTCAGTAAATTGGTCTCATGAGTAAAAGCTAAAGAGCCACTTATGAGGAAGCCAAAAGTTGTGGTCATTAAAATGTAACCATGGTAGGATGACGATATCTTATGTTCGTCATCATGCAGTTTCTGAGATGCCATGAGGAAAAGTGCTCTAGAAAATCCGGCCACAATGAAAGCTCCAATGCTAAAAATAATTCCTGTAACCGTGAGACGACACTCATAGTATAGGACTAAAGTCGTGAAAATTGTTATGCCAATTGTTTCAAGGGATAAGCGTCTTGCAGAAAGTGTTGATGAAAAGGAAATGAAAAGAGTAAGATATTCTGATAGATAGATTAGTGGCTGGGGTTTGTTAGTGGTATGTTTATGACTTTGTAGGATGTCACTCACAAAGAGCATGACTAAAACAGGAAGACTTGACATATGTATGAGTGCCTCCATGAACATTGGCAAAGCAACTGCAGAAGCAAATGAGGCCGGAATCATACAAATCCATGATTGAGTGGGGGCCGAAAGACTTTCGTAGTACACTGGACATCAGTCCCTTCTTTATAGTGTGACGCGATGGTGAAGATAGATAAACAGAGGCCGAAGTAAGATGTAGAGAAAGTTAGAGCTAAATGATGATTAATATTTGCGTAATTTGGTTATGGGCTTTGCTGTACGGTAATCTGTCTTCAAATCAGCCTGAGTAAGTACATTTGCTGCTCTTCGACTTACGAAATCCATTTTCTAGCAATAGCAGTTTGCTTGCATATATTGACACCGAAGAGGAGAGTATCCAAAACCTGGCATACGATGACTCGTCAATTTCTAAGATCTTCCTCCACAAAGACAAAGTAAAACCCCTAATACGTTATGAATGTTACTCCAAGAAAAACTTACACTGATCTTTTCCAACTGAAGTCCCCGACGCCATTACTCGACATGAAAACGCAAATTCCTGGGTTTGGACACTCTTTTGGGCTTCCCATCATGACATTTTCGATATCAACATCAAAAGCAGGACAAAGAGGGGTCTCTAAAATCCTATGATCTTTGGTTTCCATGATTACTTTGGAATAATGGGATGGGCCTGAACTGGGAGAAGTCTACAGTTCTTAGGTCCTGCCTTCGTATATGACAGCACGATGAAATATCCTCCATGATAAAAGGAGTTGTGGAACTTGGGAAGGCTAAGCAATCCATCACAAGCTCTATGGATGGAGGCAATGCTCGAAAGGGACCGATCCATGATCACTAGGCGCATATCATGGAAATTTCGATGTGATGATTGGCAATTTGCATAGTCCACAAATTCTATCGGTACCGTCTTCATTCCTTTTCTGGCTTAGGCACTTGCGTCAAACTTCACGAGGTTGGCCCAGTTTTATCCCCACGACGTGTGTCAATCTTTGTTCAACATGGACCATGTTAAGTTTGGCGCCGTTAAAATGCTGATGCTTTTTGTGGCACAGGAAATGAGCATCATTTATTCTCCTGTCTCTCCCTGAATAAGTGGATTGAAATTTTGAAGGATTTCTATAAATAAAACTATAACCAAAAGACTCTTCTAGCCACACTATAATACTATGATTAATAACAGTACGAGCGACGAGAATCCTTCCGCCCATTTTGAAAATGGGGTATTGCACATAAAGACCTCAGTAATTGTAGAAGGCAGGTACCGGTAACAAAGCCTCGAGATATGGCCTGCAAAGCTTCTATTCACAACAAAATAAGTATATGTGGACCAATCACAGCTTTCAATTTTCTTGTGCATTCGACTTCATTAGGTAGGATGGAGTAAGAGCAAAATGACAAATATGGAGAAAATCCTGAAAGGGACTTTGAAGAAGTTTTGCAACAGCATTTTGGTAGTAAGACGTATTGTCTTGGATCTTGAATTGCACATGGAGGGAACTGATGTCCAAGAAGATTTCATGTGCAGCGTACTATGCTGGTATTAATTAGAGTGGAATGAAGAACGCATGAGAAGATAAGATCTTACATTACACCAAGCGTAGAACGACCCGAAATGTCGCCCTTACTCTTGTCAAGTTATCTTTCAATAAGTACGCCGAAACAGTTCTTATGCACTATGCCATATCATCTCATTTCTCCATTAAAACAACGGATGGAAAAAATGAACTTCCAAGAGTATGGTCTGATCTGCCGTGCTCATTCTATTGTGTTCGTCTTCGATATATCGCCGCACGCTTGGTCGCAGATGCTTGACTTGATACGTTCGAGTGCGACGATAGTGTGAGTATGTTCAGCAAAATACAAAATCGAAGAGAATTCTGCGCTTCGGGCCCTAGCCTGCTTGGTGCAACAACATGGTACAATGATATGAGGAACAAAGGAAAATTTACTTCATTGGCGCGTACTGTGGTTGGAGTGTGGAGTTGAGTGGCAGTGGTCGGTCGCTTAATCATTGCTCCGACGCCAAGGAACAGTGCCTTTTTTTGACGTACACATAAAATCCTCCAAATCTATGCCCCGTACGATTGAGGTGCCAACCATATCTGCGTAGCGCCATGTGTTCACCGCATTCTTCGATATGCCATATGGCAGTTCCTTACTGAAGGTCTGTTTTCCACGGCAAGGCAACGAAATACAAGATCTGCATTGTCATCCTCCCCTCAATATCGATCCATTTCCAACGTTACGATTTTTTACATCCACGATGTAGACATTTTGGAATAGCCACGCCCTGGTCATACAAATATATTTTAATAATGGAGAAAAAAGCTCAGATTCTGCGATACGAATCCGTCTGCTAGTGATTGGGGTATCAAAAGGGCCATCTCAATAATGCGATTTTGCCTAGTAGGACTAGCTTTCGGAAGTGTCTGCAGTTGCAACTACGCCGAAATAATTCCATCATTACCCTTCTATCTGCACATAAAATATCAATTGAGGATGGACGAATTGTTACAACGGAATAGTGCCGATGGTAGATCTTATTTCAACGATATGCGTGCGATTTTTACGAAGTCGCTGAGGTATCTTGTAAGGTCGTTCTGGTAGGCATAAACGCTGTTGGTGCCTAAGCCGTTGCAATCCTTCCCGCCCAACAACCGCCTTGTGGGAATCGCAGAAGGCAAGGTTGCTTTGTCGCCGGGAAGGGATACGCATTTTCCTACGGGGCTGAACGCAGACAGAGTATGGAGCAGATGATTCTCATGGAATGATTGTGGTGCCACTGTAGAGAATTGTTTGCATTTGTTGTATGTGATTGAAATTGCATGCAAGATTTGTAAACGCCGAAGCAGACCCTGATGAAATCTGCCCGACATAGTGATATTCATTTTTTATCTTCGGTGCGAAATCATATCCCCAGTCAGCAATAGTATCTTTCCAGAGAAATTGGTGCTTGTGGGACAAGGTTTGTGTCTTCACTGCACATGATCTTGGAAACTTTTTGTTGAGCTTCATGTTATTATGGTTATCTTGTTACACCTCTTATGGTTGAAATTGAAAAGCATTGTAGCTGTGTACGAGAGCTTTAAAAGTCACTAGATCCAAATGGTGATTTTTGAAATACACAGAAGATAACCAAGAGGCCTCACGGATGCTCTTCCTACCACTGTTGAGTTGCTTAGTGGCTGCCACAAATCCTGTTTTTAATAAAAAATTAGGTAGGAAAGTCACTTCCCCAAATGTTCTCTTGTTTAGCCTCAAGAGAAGTTAAACAAAATAGAGTTCTTTGTACTGTGGATTTTGGAATTGCTTATACCAACATAAACCAGAAGACACTTGGTGAAGAATCCTGACTTCATCTCTGTTATAGACCCGTGATGATTGATTGATTCATCTTACCTTCTCCAAGGACATTTTTCCTAGCTGGATCGTGAGTGCTTATTCATCAAACTGGTGCTCACTCCTTTCCAATCCATATTCAGTGAAGATTACATAATGGCCTGGCGGTGCAAAGAGGTAGGTCAAACGATCCAGCACAATTAGAATCACTTCGTATCAGACGCTGTAAGTTATTAGATCTCATTTATATCCAATTTATATTTGTAGCATTGCTTTTCTGTCCGCAGTCAATTTAAGCTCCCGATTTCCAGAATATCCTTTGTCAAACTCTTCTCGTATGGTCTGGTGAAATACAGCCATCCAACTCAAGCATGGTGGACTAGCTTGACGTGCCCCTCGATCAAAGCAAATTGTTATCTGTCTCTATTACTAGGACAAAATGATGTTGCGTAAGCTCTATGAGATTTTTCTGGTCCTATCAACGACAAAGCGACGGTAGGAGGCAATGGCTTGACTAAGCGGATTGTGATATTAGAACACAGGTAAGTTGCAGCTTTTTATCCAGCTAAGTTGGTCATGAAGCTAATACTAACAGTTTCTTGTTCTTTGTTGGTACGTTGGCTCAGACGCCATGGAGTAGGCGAGACGGGTTTGCACGTTACATGGAACAAAAGAACAACTCGAAAGTAACTTTTTATTCGTTAAGCAAGCTTTGTTTTCATTGGAAGCTATGAAGCTGTAATTGCAAGGGTTTAACAGGAATATTGAATTTCCCGGAAAACGATAAAGATTATACCATCTCCCACAAATAGTCAAATGTTAACCAATTGAAACTTTACATCATCTGTCAGATGGTAAATCCTCTTGTGGCAATAGAATAACTTCTTTTCTATGAGTAGCTTTTAATGTAAATGATTACACTCATTTGAAATTTTAGAGACAAGCTAGAAACTCTGTCTTAAACAAAGGCGGGCTTGGAATTATTCATAGTTATTCACAAGCTAATGAAGGAGTTGTCACGATGGCGTGATCGTATGATGACTAATAATGTTGAATAATCAGTTCTCCGTAACCTTACCAAAAATTCCTTTCAGCGAATTCGACCACAAGATCATATCTTGTCTTAACCATAAGGTGCCACTTTCGAATTTCTATTTGGGGCTCTAACGGATCTTACGGCAACGTTATAATGGCAACGTCAATGCCTAAACGTTCTATCGCCCGGGCACAACTTGTCCGGACTGTCCGAAGTTTTGCGACCGTATCACCCGTAGTTGGTCACAATAGAAACCACAAGATTGTTGTAGTGGGCGGCGGCTCTGCCGGTCTTTGCATCAGTCATCAGCTTCTAAGGCAAGGGAACTTCCATCAAGATGATATTGCTGTCATCGACCCTGCCACGTGGCACCACTATCAGCCCGGGTGGACTCTTGTTGGAGCTGGACTCAAGACAAAGGAGAGTCTCAGAAAACCTCTGAAAGATTTGATTGACCCGAAACTTAGATTTTATAATACTTGCGTGAATGGGTTTTCTCCAGATGATAACTCTCTCACTTTGAAAAATGGAGATAAAGTCAATTACGAGCAACTCGTTGTCGCTCCAGGCATCACGGTTGACGTTGGAAGCGTGAAGGGGTTGTCCGAGGCTCTTGACAACCCAGACTCTCTTGTGTCCTCCATATACAACTATGATCATTGTGACAAGGTCTTTGGTACAATAAAAAAAAACTTCAAAGGGGAAAAGCAATTTTCACCCAACCAACCGGCGTTATCAAATGTGCTGGTGCACCACAGAAGATTATGTGGCTTGCATTGGATCATTGGAAACGTGCAGGTTTATACGATGTTAAAAATCCCTCTGGTTCGGCGATAAACATCACTTTCGCAACCGGTCTACCAACAATGTTTGGTGTACCTAAATATAGTGCCAAGCTGGAGGAATTGAGAAAAGAAAGGTCGGTTGAAGGGTTATTTCAGCACGACCTCACTGCCATCGATGGCAATGTGGCGACTTTTACTCGTACGGATGGACAAGGTCAGGTTAAGAGGGAGTTTGATCTTTTGCACGTGGCACCAAAAAACCGACCCCATGACTTTGTTAAGAACAGTGTACTTGCAAATGATGCTGGTTATGTCAACGTTGACGAGGGAACTACGCGCCATGTGAAGTACCAGAATGTCTGGTCTGCTGGTGATGCTTCAAGTTTACCAACCTCGAAAACAATTGCGGCGATTACTGCAGAGGCGCCCGTTCTGGCTCGTAACCTGCTCTTGGCTATTGATGGCAAAGAACCGGAAGAGGTTTATGATGGTTATACATCATGCCCACTTTTAACTGAGTATGGAAAGGTACTACTTGCAGAGTTTAAGTACGGTGGAGTACCGAAAGAGACATTCAATAAATGGCTCGGCATTGATCAAGCCATTCCCCGAAGGGAGTTTTATTATTTAAAGAAAGATTTCTTCCCATGGGTTTATGGAAAATATATGGTGAAGGGTACTTGGGGAGGACCAAAGGGTTGGATTAGATAAGTACGGTACCGTCGAAGCCAGTTTACTTGTATTTATAATTTCATTGTTCCAAAACTCCAGTGATTGATTTTTCGCTGCTATTTGGATATAGTCATGGATGAGCAAAGAAGGTTACCAATCAAGTACCATGAAAGAGTATCTCAAGATGATAAACTTCTCCAAAAGCTGATTTCATGATTACTTTCAGGATAATTGATGTCCATGACGGCACTTGAGAAGAGTTTGAGTCCCGGGCCGGCAAAAGACAAGGGAAGAGCTATGCAGACAAGACTAAGGATCATAAACAGGTGGCTATTTGAGATAACCATATCGAACCCAGAGCTAGCAGCTGCATGGAATTCACGATTTTTTATATTTCGGCTGATCCTCAGAATGCAGAACATGATGTTCTTGAAATTGCGGGTAAAATGGAGTGATGCGGGAACCCATTATGAAGAAAATTAATTTTATCATCGTCAATAATCCTTAGAATTTACAGTCGTTGATTTCTATTACAAACTACACCAATTCTCTGGGATTTCGGCGCTGCTAGAATAGGCGAGAAGCACATTGGAGATGTAATGCCCGCCCTGTATCGGGCTCCTGAAGTCATCCTGAATATGCAATGGGGCTCCAAGATAGACGTATGGTCTGTTGGAGTGATGGCCCGTACTCGAGGTATTTATTTACTGTTACCGTGCTAACATGAGGAGATAGATCTGGGATCTTTTGAAGCCCATAATTTATTCCCTCCCATCAAAGACGGCCAGCTCGACGATGAACTGCACCTCGCTCAGATGGTGTCTCTTTAGGACCCCACGACGAAGCTTCAGAGAGCGAAGCGAGATGTGCCGTCAATATTGGGATGCAGAAGGTGAGTCAAACGTGACTATCAAAGCTTGCTTTTTGCTTACGTAAAGGCAATTGGATCGCTGCAACACCAATCCCAAATCAGACCACAGAGATGAGGGTAACGCGCCTGCAGGAAGGAAAAAGACATCTTCCTTGGGCTCGTCCGCAAAATGCTGCGCTGGCTTCCTGAAGAACGGTCAACCGCAGAAGAGCTCACTGCAGACGAATTTCTAATGCTGCACGATCGTAGTAATGAGCAAATTGACACCGAACAGACCGAGCAAGTAATTTGCACTTCGGGAGCACCTGGTATTTCTCTGATTGTTAGAGGGAATAGTTTTATAACAAATTTATACAGAATATTATATAATCGAGTGGAGCATATTTAGTTGAGGTAGGATGGCATACAGAGAAAATAAATATGTTATTTAGCAAGCAGTAAGTAAAGCCTGATTGGCTATGCACGTTAAGTTGAACTGTATAACCCATCTACAAATTTCACAAAAGCTTGATACTCAGCCGAGGCCAACACATCTGACGAGGATGGTCGCTTCTTTGGATCTGTGGCCAACATGATAAGAAGCAAAGATCTCAGCTCGTGCCGCATATTCACCTTCTGTATT